>JAVSCE010001598.1:0-269356 GCA_032199065.1 Smutsia gigantea | reverse complement strand
CCTCAATTCAAGAGTCACTCAGAAATGTTCGTACATGGCAGCTTAAATTTATGGAACCTTCACCTTGTTATAAAAAGCCAGCATCCCAAGCCTCAAATTACACAAAATTTATTAAATGTTACAAAGATATCACAAAACACACCTTTAAAATAAAAACCTTAAATATCTAAGAAATCATAACTAACACGACCGTATTTATTTGTGCAATTCTTGTGTGCCAGGCAATGAGCTCACTGCCTCATATATGTGATTATACTTCCTCCTTACCACAAGCCCATGAACTAAGTTAATATCACCAAATTAAGCATCTAGAAAGAACTGGGGCTAGGATTGGGGTCTGGGGCTGCCTGATTTCAAAGCCTGGCCTTTAATCAATAAAGCTATCAGATAAAACTTTAGGATTATTTTCTTAAACCATGATTACACATGGAATTTTCCTGTTTTGAAGGACACGCATAACCACAATGTCATTATATGAGACGCACTCTCATGCACACACACACAATACATGTCTGCATGTATATATACTCCATCCTCACCAGCCCTACATCACAACAAAATCCTCAAGCCACCAAAGGATGACTGATTTCATAGTAAACCCCGTGATATGGAAACAAATCAAATAACAACAAAAATTTCCTACTGATGATTAATCTTGCAGAAACTGCTACTCGTCTTTTTACTTTAATAACCTTTTCAGCCATTAAAATGGTATCATGAAAAAAATTTCCCTGGATTCAAATGCTGACGACTCTAGACAATGCTGTCGGGTACTGGAAATCCTTGCTCCGTACATGTCCTAGTGCCGGTGTGACCTTCCTTCCTTGTCACGCAGATTCATTTCTTCAGCTCATGTATCCCAGCATAATGAAAACATTTACAAATAATGCTATTAGCTGTAATCAGGCGGCTATTGCCACAAGAACGCTGCATAACAGACCACCCCAAAACGCAGTCGCTCACAACTGCAGCCGCTGCTTCTCAGTCATAGGGCAGCAGGTCGACCACAGTGAGGATGAGGTGCAGGCTGGATTCGGTTGTTCACACTGCCTCAGGCTGTGGGTTTGCTGGGCTCAGTTCTAAGCTGTCGGATGGGTTCAGACCTGCTGCATCTGTGTTTTACAGTTCAGCTACAGGGACAGAGCTGCCTGGCGGCATGCAGTTCTGACGCAAATGCGCATTGTGCAGAAGCCAGCCCCACACAAGGACAGTTAAGGTCTCTGCGTGTTATGTCTACTAGCATTCTGTCAGCCAAGGCAAGTGACACGGCTATGCCCCCTATCAATTTGGGAGAAAAGTATGTTTTTTGACATTGAGAGAGCTAAGTAGTGATATTCATATCAGTAGGAAGTGAATATTGCCGAAGTATAATATAAACCATCACAGAATGATCCTAATGTAATACAGGCACCCCTGAAAATAACCTTTTCCTGAGGAAAAACAAATGGAAAGCTTTATTACTTTTTGTTCTTAAATACTAACAAAACAACCAATAAGTGAAATACAACATTTATTCCTATTCAGTACGGTGGAAGTTTTGTTATGGGGTCACAACTACTCTTGTCTGTCTGCCTCTGGCTATTAAACAGATGGAAACAGTTGCTGGGTAGAGAAGGGTCATGACGCTCAGCCAAGGGAAGCTGCGGCTGCCTGAAAGCTGAGGAGGTGTTACGGGGCAGCACCAGAAGATGAGACAGGCTGACACCAAACTTGCTTAGTTTCCCCCTCCGAGTCTCAGACTTTCTAGCAGCGTCAATGAAACGTTTCTCTCCTCGTGGGTCAAGTGCATGGACATTGTTTTAATGGTAAGAGAAAAGCCACTGCTGAAAAACTGGAACAAACTTTCCACTTGATGCTTTTCCCAAAGGATGGAGAAGCCATGTACAGAAAGGCCAGGACAAGAGCCAAGCTAGACAAACCCAGGGGCTAAGCTTGCGGAAATCAAAGAGCACAGTCAAACTCTATGAACTGAACTCAGATGTCCCTGGCAGCGTCCGAGGACGCAGCATCTAACAGAGCAGGAGCATTCCTACTCTCAGTACATTTGCCTCCCACGTTTTCTCCCCAACACACCACACTGTCATCACGCCGGAGCACGTGTTTGTTCCTGAAGACGCCTTGGCAGCAGAGGTGAGTACAGGAGTCTTGTGCGATCCCCGTGTAAAACGGGCAAGAGGCATTTGCATTTCACTGACAGAGCATCCTGCATTCATTATTTTATTTTAGTGTAAAACATTCCCTCTGGCCTCTTTGGGTTTACACCGAACCCTGCTTCTCTGCCTGCCTTTGTCCAGAAAGGTATAAGTTGCTCTTTCCCAGATCCTCCTGTCAGTTTGAAGGAACCCGATCAGTTATTAGAAGAATATCACCAGTATTAAAAAATAATACTGGCCTTGGAAACATTTTACAATTAATGTCATGGCTAAAACATCCATAAAATATTTTTTCACATGAGGGTTTTGGGGGAGGTAGGTTTTAAGAAACCATAGCCTCTCATGTGAAAGTAAAACTTAGAAACATTACAATAAAAATATGCTTAATAATAAAGTATCTGGGGCTTGAAAATAAAATGTACGTTTTGTTTAATGCTTGGGCATGAGATTTTATTACTTCTAATTTGATGTATCCTGATGTTTTTACATATTGTCAGTTATATTTCTGCTCAGTTTGAAACTGTCATGTAACCCCTTGTGCCCAAAAAAGTGGTGCGACGCTACTGAATGGCATTTTATTGCTTATATTTTAATCTATCCCATGTATGAATCTTTGTAAGCCAATTCACCTAATTTTTAGAACAAAGCAAACATAAACAAAACATTGACTTATCTAGAATTCTGGCTATTTATTGTAGGAAAATAATCCTTAGAAAATATTTATCCCAACTGATCAATTTTCAGGTGAGAAAACTGAGACCAGACCCATTAGCTGACTTATCTAAGGAGCAGATACATGGTAGGAAATGCGATACAGACCAGACTTACAGACTTTGATTTTACCATGTCTTTTTTAAAACCTAATTAAAATATATAATTGTCAGCTTCTACTTAACAGGAATTTTGCAAAATTTAATTTCCATCATATAATGGAAATAGATTGAATCCTATTATTCAACACATATCCCTGAAATTCTAATGTACACACTAAAATTAAATGACATTTAAACATAGTGCAGGTAGAATGAAAGTCCCATGGTTTAGAAGCTTCCCAGAAATCTCTTTAAATTGACATTCTGAGTTTACTCTTTGTAGGTTAGAAAGGCAGATGAATGTACTCTCTTCTTTCATGGGAATAACATCTCTTATAGAAGCAAACGGAATGCATGGCACTAGGGAATCAATGCAAAACTAACAGCATAAGACAAAAATCTAAGGGGGTCCAAGCAGTTCCAGATCTTAGAAACAGGCATGGAGGTTGGGCCTTAGGGGTCAGATGTTCAGGAAAGACATAAGAACCAATCATATTCTTCAAGTTTGAACCAATCATATCTTGAAGCTCTGCATGAGCAATATGTCTATAATCCAAGATGTCTGAGTGACAGAGATCAGGATTCCAGACAGAGAATATAGGCCACTGGGGAAGGCACATCACCTATCCTGACAAACACAATAGAATGGAATCAAGAAAATGTCTTTCTACTTGAGAAACAGATTTTTTAATGAGGGCTAGGAACAAACTGAAATCTCCTGCCTGAATTTTGTGTATATTTTTTCCTTGGAGAATTAGGGCCACGCATGGCTTTCCTGGATATTGAAGCAGGTCTTTGAAACAAAAGAACTGCTACATTAGAAAAGAATAGTTCTTTAATAAGAAAGAAGATTGTTTCACCAGAAAATAGTAGGAGGAGAATCCCACACAGAAATGACCAAGCTTTTAGGCAATATTTTCTAGGTTTCTCACTTTGTTACATACGTCACATAGAAAGCAGTTATGATAAAGGTTAGATTTCCACAGTGTTTTTCTATTGATTGATTACCTGTGGCTTTTTTGATTCATGAAATTACAGTCAGTGGCTACAAACAATTGTGAGCTTATGAACCATGGATTGAGACCTTTAAGGGGGAATATAAAACAGAAGCTTATGAATTTTCAGGAAACAATGATCCTGTTTTCACAGAAGTCTTTAATTTCAGTGAAATAAGACAATGAGTAAAAAGTTAAATGTGAAAGGAGACGTGTTTCTAATTAAATGTTTCATGTCTCAGGTGACATCAGCTGCTCTTTAGACCACATTTACATTACTATAATGATCTCTAGTTTTAAAGGTTTATTACCTTAATCAAAATATGCATTAGAGGGAAAAATGTTCATTCAAAGTTAAATCTTTTACATGCTTTTTGCATATTTAAGTCCCACATGAATTAAAATTCACTTATGCCAATAAAAACCATCAATAAAAAGAAATTTGAACTGTGCTTGGCACATATAAATGTCCTTGGGTTTAAATATTATTATGAAAAATTTGGAACTTTTCACTTAATTTACAAATATGTATTCTTACATACATGAGTGAAAATTGAGTACAATGATGATTTGTTGTACTGGTTTAATTAAAAGACAGTCTTATTGCCCTATTTTTATATAGTACACATGACAAAGAGACACACATATGTCTAGATGTAAACCAGAATTCTTCAACAAGCTAGACTCCATTTGAATACGTTTTGAAGATTATTTCCCTTTGACAATTCAGAAATCCAAGTGTCTTTCTGATTTTAAATTCATCAAACTAGAGGTGAGGTCATTTCTTCTCTTACTCCTAATGGTGTATCGTCTGAGACTCCATTCTAAACATTTAAAAGATCTTTTAAAACAAAAGTTAACTGTGCTTTTACAGAATCATATTCCTATATATTTGCAGAGCTTCATACAAACTGTGATTAAGGTGAGTGTGGTAAAGATAAAGCTCACCAAACATTCAGGGTCCGTTTCTTTAACGAAGTTCCTTTTCATTAGGTTTCAGACATATGATCAGTTCTGGCCAATGAGCCCCGAGCAAGGAAGCCAGAGGCCACGTGGTATCACAAGGTGGAGGCGCCTCCCCATCAGACTGGATCTCTGAGGATCCTGCGGGGTGGAAACCATCTCCCCCATTTACTTACATAAAAGAGTAGACTTCAGCAGAAACTGAAGTGCTCACCAAATTTTCTTTGGGTTTCCCTATAGTCTCTAGCTTACCCTGAAGGTAGGTAGAGCCAGTGGCCTGTAAGTGGAAATAAAATATTTAGAGTCTTAATTCTCCAAAAAGCACAATGTAAATAAATACATCTCTCTTCATCTCTTCTGAATTCTTGCTTCATTATTCACAGACAACCTGTTGTGAATGTGAATTCATAGAATGCTCCCTTTCTGCGATAATGCTAGTCCACTCTTACGCTGGGCAAGGAATAGGGATCTCTGGGTAGGTGTGCCCAAATCAGATATGAAACCAGCATGGGAATTAAGGAATTCAAGCAATGTTTTCTTATTTTTAGCTATAGGATTCATTTTCTGTGGTCTTCTAGTTTTTATAAAGCTACCACTATTTTCCAAAGAGTTGAGTGTGTTCCCTTCATTTGAAAATAAACCTACAGATCAATGTTGTGCATGAAATACAATAGAAAACCCAAGCCAAATTATGTTACATTCTAAATTGAAAGAAAACCTATAATAATATATAGCATTCCCAGGTAAGAGTCTTTAATTATCTGTACCATATTAGGTTTGGAGTTATAAGTCATTTTGTAATTGTATTAAATATGCATACACACACACAAATAAATTGGAAATACATAAAATTTGGGAAATACATTGATGCATTTTATATTATGGTGATCCAGTATGCAAAATAGGGAAGATAACATCATCCTTATTTTTATAAATAAGAAAGTTGAGGTCCAGAGATTTTACATGATTTTCTAAGGTATTTAAATGACAAAGCCATTATTAAATCTGTGTATTATGATTGCTAGTTTGAGTGTTGTTGAATTACTATATTTTCCATTATGGTTAAGGAGGAAAGCAGAAATTCAGATGAATTTTGAGAAAACATTGGAATCAGAAGTAATAGACATTTTTAAACTAGTAATACATTAACTAGTACTTTCAGAAGGTACAGAACTTTTCTGTGAGTCAGCTTCTAAACAGGTCCATAAAGTTCCTTGAGAGTTCAGGAAATTTCTGGAGATAAAGCCTCTATCTTATGGGCAGAAGATTAAAATAAGAACTACTTTTTATATTGTTACACATTTAGAGAAAAGTCAAGAAATAAAGAGAGTTGGAAAAGGGATCTTAAAAAATACTAATAGAATTCTTCTGTTGTGTCAAATGAACCAACAGCAATTTAGTGCATGTGACTTACTGAGCGCTTTGGAAGCACAGAGCACTGTTCCCTTCCAAGTCATCTATAGATAGAAAGGGTAGTCCAGCCTCACAGAAACCAAGAAAAAGCGAATGCAAAGAAGATACATTATTCCCTTTAACGCTGGGTAGAGTTCCTAGCACGTGCATTTTGGGTCGGAGCAGAAGCGCTCTCCTATCCTGAGAGCTCAGTCCCTGATGCGACGTGCAAATAATGCTTGGCTGTGAAACTGCTCCATCTGCATCTCTTTTCATTTTTTCCTGGAAACCCACAGGGGGCATATTTGTTGTCATGGCATATGCTTATGAATAATTGCTTTCAAGTAGTACACGTTGCTAGACCCAATTTTTATGTTAAGTTAGACTTGCCTCCAGGGAAATATTATGAGTTGTCAGGGTGTAAATGCGATTCAAACTCAGATGTTGCCGTCAAAGCAGCAGCTACACGTTGCAGAATCTCTGCTGGTGGTAGATGCCCATCGCTGCCTACCATGATCGCTTGTCTTCTTTTCTTTTGCTCAACAGAAACTTACCCTTCCTGGGGGTGGCGCAGACCTGGTGCCAGAGGATGAATTCGGTTGGGTCGATAGGGAGTTCCCCGCCCTTCGCTTGGCCAGCCTGTCTGAGCTCCGAGTAGCAGCTGCGTGACTCAGTCCTGGCCAAGGATACCTAAGCGGAAGCTACTGAGGCTGGGGATGGGGAGAAAGTTCTGAGAAACACTTCTTTCCTCTTTGAAATGTGAAATGATTTGAAATGACGGGTGCTGCCGCTTCCTTCTCCATCTTCCTGCTGAGAGTGGGGCTCTATTTCTAGCGTTGTAAGAGCCATTTTGTGGCCTGGAAATAGCCAGCATTAGGGAAAGGCCAGAAGAATCCAGAGATACCAGCTCAGCATGATGGGCCCACTTGCTGTCCTGTTGTGTCCAGCAACAAAAAATACATTTAAGATGATGAGGTTGGAGTTTTCTGCTACTTGCTATCAAAACAATCTTAACTGGTACAATTTCCCAATTATGTCTCTAAGAATCATAAGATTATAGAACAGTTGATTTAGGGAGATCACAAGCAGAAAATTTTCTGCCTAATACTGGAGATTGAAGTGGTTAGTAACACAGACTTGTGTTGTTCTGTTATTAATTTTGCATGGTGTCCCTATATGATTTCATTCAGAAAAAGGAAAGTTTAGCTATTAAAATATTTACAGTCTATGCTGTAGAAAACTACTGCAAAGCTCTTTAACTAAGAGCCTGTGAAAATATGGGATTCTACAAGTATATTCTTAGCTTTCTTCTATGTCATCATTCTCTACCATTATGTATTTTTATAGTAATTTAAAAAGTATCACATTCTGAATCATTTGAATGGCTTCTTTATAACAGACTACATTTCAGAGACTGCGTTTGCATTTCTTTTTGTAATTAAGGGGAACCCAGTGATGCTTTAAAATGGTATCATTTAACTTTCGATGTGTTAGCAAGCACGTCTTTATGTCAAAATAGCATGCTTTTGCTACTTTGCTCACATTTAATTTACTTTAACTCCTTATAAAGAATAACTTGTTATTTGAAAAAATTTTAAATTAAAAGACTATTTCATGAAATGAGTGACACAGCACGTGTAGCATGGCCTCCAGGAATGGCCAAAACTCTGTGTGTGATGTCACTAGGACTGCTCAGTTACTAGCTTGTTCAATGGTATTAAAGATAACGGAGATAATGGTCCATGTTGACCAATCCCATTGTTAATCTGCAGTTAGTTTGGGTCCTATAACCGAGTTTGGTGGATTGTGGGCAGAGAAGTCATCACCATTTGCAAGCCTGGCCCCCAGCATACTTCCTTCCATTCTCTCTCCACCCTCTTTCTTCCACTGCTGGCATCCCATGGCTTTAAAGCACAGGGTGATGGCGCCACTAGATGTGAGTACTTGAATCCTCGAGTCACCACTTGGACCTCAGCTATTCAAGAGCTGACAACAGGAACACATCAGCAGACACTGCATGGAGGAAACTTCTCGCGTGTGAACGCACTGAGAACCGAGGTTCATTTTTTCCGTAACTGTATTCAGTATCTATTGCTGCATAAGGAATTATCCCAAAGTTTAGTAGTTCAAAACACCAATCACTTATCATCTACTAGGTCAGGGATCTGGGCGTGACCTAGTCTTCCTGACTCAGTCTCTCACATGGTCAGATAAGTCCGAAAAACTAATATGTCAAAAAAAAAAAAGCCTAAGATTGTCACAGAACAAAATAGTTTAGCTGATTTCCTATTATAACACAAATTTTATAACATTTTGTCACGTTTTTCTCATTGTTAATAAAATTAATAACCCAAAGTTCAATTCTAAAGAAGGTTTGAAAATCTGGTATGATTTTTAAGACAACTTATGAAACTTGATCAGAACTGCAAAATGGACTCAACTGACATTTTTTCAGAGTCTACTACATATGTAACTGGATTATTTCTATAAACAATTTGGTATGTGAATTACACTTTCAGATTTCAATAGACCTTGGGGCCAAGGCTTGCACTTATCTATTCAGAAAGGCAGGGGGGTACAGTCCAAGTCCTCTGCTCCTATCGCCTCCTTCCTCTTGATTTGTCCAGGAGCAGCTGCGGGCTCTGGGCATGTGGTAGGAGGGCGCCAGGCTTACTTTTGTCCCTGGAAGTCTGTTGATTTGGATGTAGCTGCCACACGCACCTCCATGAGGGAGCTTTGGGGGCTCAGCTCACTGCCACTGTCCAGACTGTAGCAGCTTCCCAAGGAAGCATATTCCCCATTTCTGTGTTTCATCAGTTGAGCTCCATGGTAACACTGGCCTGGCTTTCAAAAGCAATGGCTCATGAGATGCGCTCACACTGTAGCACCTTAGCAGAAGCATTAACATTATTTTTGTTCAATGTGGCATGCTTGGGCTATGACTTCTGTGGTTCCTGCTGCTCGTGATTGTAGTACAAAGCCCTGTTCCTTCCCCAAGTGGTAATTTGAGATACGAGTCACACTGAGCCTGTCATGATTAACCTAGACAACACCATCCAAATATTGCACCTCTCAGAGGATGAGGTTTAATCCTTGAGGACAATCAGATTCTAGTGCCGTAAGGCTCAGAGACACAAATTTGAACCGTTTTCTGCTTGTTTTTCCTCTGCAGACAGCACAGAAGTCAGCCCACTGCTCCTCCCTCCTTCTGTGGCCAAAATAATTATTTTGGGGATTTGTTGCCTCGGTACATCCTTAGATCTTGGTTGGGTTTTACTTGGACTGTACAACAGATGGGATCTTCTGGATACAGCTGACCGTTCTCAGTTTCATAATTCCTGGAGATGCCTCACTTCTAGGGAATAGATTCAATTTTGTCTGTCCATCCTAAAAAGGTATTCGAAGGTTAATTTCTAAGTTACAGGTGTCAGAAAAAGCTCTGCTTTCTCATATTCTTCCTTTTCTTGGTTAACTACAATTATATTTTACCAAAAAAAAATTAGCATGTTTTCAGACTGTGCCAAACAATACTACATAGAATTTGCATTCACAATGGTTCTTTCATAAAACCAGT
This sequence comes from Smutsia gigantea, assembly GCA_032199065.1. NCBI lineage: Eukaryota > Metazoa > Chordata > Mammalia > Pholidota > Manidae > Smutsia > Smutsia gigantea. The sequence goes on along the minus strand of JAVSCE010001598.1, from coordinate 259,467 downwards.
CTGACAGGTGTTAGCTCTTTTACTTCCTCCAAGTTTTACTAAAAATCTTCCTCTATAAGGCTTTCCTTGATCTAAATTTAAATATATTTAGATCTAAATTACATCTAAATCTAAATGATTAGATCTAAATCTCACACATTTCAAATTCTCCATTCCATGTTTTGTGTTCTCTTCTTCTTAATAGTATCACCATGTAACATACTATAATTTCCTCAGTTAACTTGTGTACTTTCCAGCTGCCCCTCATCATACAAGCTCCAGGAAGGCAGGGTTTTATCTGCTTTTCTCACTCCCATATCACCAGAAAGCACGGGGCACACAGTGGACATGTGATAGGAGTGTGTTGGCCGAACAGATGAATGCTGTGTGTATTTCAAGGCTTCTCAGTTCATGTCCTGCAACACACAGGTGTGTCCCAGGTACGCTGCAGGTGAGCCAAGATTTTGTCCCCTCTGCCCTCAGGGCACTTGGCATCCACCTGAGAAAAAGCCTCCTCTGGACATGCCAGGGGTGTGTGCTTTGGGGATTTCTTTCTTTCTTTTTTTTTTTTTTTACATGTGTTATAAAGTGAAAAAGGTTAGGAAGTGACTGGGAACCTTTTAAGCTCCTCTCATCATCATCCACTCTCAAACCTCTGCTCTTGGATAGAATATGTGAAAGACTGTTTCACACCTTTCTCAGGTAGGGGATTTAGGCAGCAGCATTATTACTCAAGCGCAAATAAAAGACTCATCTGGAGTTCATTCGAAAGGCCCCAAGCAGAGTCTGACTGCAGACTGAGGGGGTCATTGCATTAGCAGCTTTCCCTGATATTCACAAAGTTCTCCAGCTTCGAGTGAGTGGCTTATGATATTAGCAAACCAGCTGATTTACTTATGGGGCCCATTTTCCCTTTAGTGAGGAGTCATCTATCATTGTCCCTAGAAAGAGCCCATCCCATAGCATCTTTATAAATCTTCACCAATTCCTTACTTCATTAAAATTCCTGTGGTTCTAATGTAACCACTTCATCAGCAGATGCACATTTTCATGTTTGCTGACTAAACATATTCATATTCACACATTAAAGAAGAATAATTAGATTCAGAAAAAATTAAAACAGGGCTTTCCTTTAACTTTAGGATGGTGGGGTGGGTTCTTTTAATCAAGAATTACGTTGTGAATTTACACAACCTGTGACCTTTCCAACCCCTTGAGCGCTTCCAAGGTGGCTTGCTTTTTGCTAAAATAAAAGCCACTCTCTCATTTATTTAGTTCCCTAATAAATGGGATGGCTGATGTGCTGTTATATTACAATAAAGATATTTTATTTCCCATAGACTTGGTCAGTGTAAGGGGTAGGAAGGAAAATCAATGTGTCACAACGTTGTAAAGCAGTGCAGAAAATAAAGGAAGAAATAAAAGAGCCAGTAATAAAGCCCAAAACAATTAACCGGTGATGTTTGAGCTTCCTTTATATACAAAAGTGAACTTAAGAATAAGATGCATTTGTATGTTTTCATCGTTTTTTGAGATCATCTTAAGGGTCCAAATAAGTGAGGTTGAATTTCGAATAAGTTGTGATTAGGAAATTATTTCATTGAATAACTTTGCAGACCATAGAAGAGATGGCTCCTCCAGACGTGACAGCAGTTTGCTAATTGTTAAGTCACATTTCCCAGGTGACATCAATGTCACAAACTAAATCTCCCTGCAATGCACATTGGCCTTGCATCACTCACCTCATCTGGAGATGTGTGATATTTTAAGAGGCCTTTGTAGGAGCTAAGATTAGGTGCCTATTTTATTTCCTAAATTTATTTCTATTCAGGTGTCGAATAAAAATCTTACATAGTCAGTTCCAGAGATGGATCACACACCACCATGAATGTACTTAACACTACTGAGTGTACACTGAAAAATGGTTAAAATTAACTTCTATAGGGAAAAGTCAGATCCTAAAATAAGCTTTTTTTATGTATAAATTCTTTAAAATTAAGGGAAAAGATGTCATTTCAAATATAAAATAAATGAATTAAGAAAATTTTTATTTTCATTTTGAAAGTCACTGCATTTTATTTACTTTCAATGTATAAATATTTGTTCTTGTGAGTAGTCTAGAATAATTAGCCCCAAATGTGAAACTAGAAAAATTTGGAAATTCTTATATACTCACATGGACAAGATAACAAGTCTTTCTAAGTCTTGGTTTTTACCAAGAATCCACACATAGGGTAGATGTGTAGATTTATCAAGATAATAATAAAAAAAAAATCTAGCATAGCGTTTCTTAGCTTAGCACAAATGTGAGCTTCTTTCTTTTTGGTTAAAAGCCAGACATGGTTGTCCTGAATTAGTAAAGAAAGGGTGATGACAGCTGCGGGTCAAGCTATTGAACACATACAAATATATTAATCAATTTATCTGTATTTTAAAACTTGTTAATCATTGCTATGTCTTTTAAATACCAACATCAGACAATGTATATGGAAATATGGAACACACCCTCAAATAACATATTTCTACGTTATTGTATTCTATAGTAACTTTTCCTAAAATATTCTCATTCATGGCATAGGCTCTGAAAAATCCTCAGTTTTTATATTCAAGAGATCAGAGCTATCCAAATTCACAATTGCATGACCTGCAATTGTAAGGTCATTAGGGTAACATCAAATAGACATATGTAATACTAAACAAAATAGGTTATAGAGGTTTTAAATCTATATAATCTATAAAATCCAAATATCATTTGATGAAAGAATGTCTACAAAAGAACTTAGACATTTGATGATCAAATCTAATAATTATTTCCACTTATTTTAAGTTTTCTGAGGCATATAGGGGACCCTATAAAATCTATTATTAAACTTGTAACCATTGACTGTTACGGGTAGTAGTAGCATCTGTAGTGACTGGCGTTCACTGGTGTATCTCACTTGGGATCTAAACTGCCAGTTAGCTACCTCACTCACTGGCTTGATCCTCAACTGAAAGACATTACTTTTTGAAAAGAATTACTGAGCACTGTAGCTGATAATCACGTATGCCAAGGGTACTGAGGGCTGTTGTTATTTTCCAGCTTTATTTTCTTTTCAGCTAGAGACACCAGGATTCAAAGATTTTTGCTCTCAGTAAAATATTTCAGAACTGAAATTACTCAATACCTTTTTAAGTGAAAAAGACTTAAAAATATTAGAGAAAGGACTTTCCTTTGCATGCAGTGCTGTGTGCAGAGTTTCATCAAGCTATGGCCCTGCGGGTCTGTCGCTGATGGACGCTGAAGCATTGTCTGAGGGAGATTGGTAAAGCCACCGGCCGGCCGGAGTGTTTCCCCACGTAAGTGCGCAGAGCCTGAGCTCTCAGAGCAGCGCTCAGGTCTCACGTGGAGTGGCTGCAGGTCTCTGGCAAATTCTGGAGTAGGGAAGGATTCAAGATGGATTGGCATTCTTTAACAAAAGTTCTTTATGATTTTACTAAAATATTGGAGAATGGTAGAGTCCATGGAAGTCCTTTACAAAAATTGGTGATAAGCAGATTTGATGATGAGCAGATTTGGCAACAACTAGAACTGCACAATGAACCAGTTTTACAATACTTCCAGAATGCAGTTAGTGAAACCATTAAAGACAAAGACAGTCTTCTCCCAGAGAATGACGAGCAGGAGTGTGAAGAGGATGGCTCAGAGATGGAGGCTGATGGCCCAGCGGATCTAGAACAAGATTTAGAAGAGGAGAAAGTATCACACCTGAGTGTCAGTGATTCCAAAGGGGATAGGAGAGCTAAAAACTCAGACAAATTTGACCTTAGGAGAAGCCCGGTTTTCAGTGATGAGGATTCTGATCTTGACTTTGATATCAGCAAGTTGGAACAGCAGAGCAAGGTGCAAAACAAAGTGCCTGGGAAACCAAGAGAAAAGTCCATAGTAGATGATAAATTCTTCAAACTATCTGAAATGGAGACCTTTTTAGAAAACATAGAAAAAGAAGAACAAAAGATGAGGAGGAGGAAGAAGACATTGATTTTTTTGAAGATGTTAATTCTGATAAAGATGAGAAGGACTCTTTGAGAGTCAAAAACTTAAGTCAGGTAAAAGTTCCAGAAATCTGAAATACAAAGATTTCTTTGATCCAGTTGAAAGTGATGAAGACTTAGCAAGTGTTCACGGTGATGAACTGGTTTCAAATGAAGAAGAGGAAGAGATTGCTGAAGAAGAAGAAAGCATTTCTGAAACAGATGAAGATAATGACCTTGAAGGAAGTGAAGACAGTAAACAACATAAAGAAACCTTGAAAAGAGTGACCTTTGCTTTGCCAGTTGATGAGGAAACGGAAATTATGGATATCTTGAATGTAGAGAAAGATTCTGATGAAGTTAAATCCTCTTTTGAAAAAAGACAGGAAAAGAATGAAAAAATTGCATCTTTAGAAAAAGAGTTGTTGGAAAAAAAACCCTGGCAGCTTCAAGGAGAAGTGACAGCACAAAGGTGACCAGAGAACAGCCTTCTAGAGGAGACCCTGCACTTTGACCATGCAGTCAGTATGGCACCTGTGATCACAGAGGAAACTACCCTTCTACTAGAAGACATCATTAAGCAGAGAATATGAGATCAGGGTTGGGACGATGTAGTACGTAAAGAAAAACCTAAAGAGGATGCATATGAGTACAAAACGTGCATAACATTAGACCATGAGAAGAGCAAATTGAGCCTTGCTGAAATTTATGAACAGGAATACATCAAACTCAACCAGCAAAAAACAGCAGCAGAAGAAAATCCAGAGCATGTAGAAATTCAGAAGATGTTGGATTCACTCTTCTTAAAGTTGGATGCCTTTTCAAACTTTCACTTCATCCCTAAACCGCCTGTTCCAGAGATTAAGGTGGTGTCACATCTGCCAGCCATAACCTGGAGGAAGTAGCCCCCGTGAGTGTCAGTGACGCAGCGCTCCTGGCCCCAGAGGAAGTCAAGGAGAACAATAAAGCTGGAGTCGTAACAACAGCTACTGAAAAACAGTTACAGACAAGAAGCGAGAACGGGGGAAAAAGAAATTTCAGAAGCATATGAAAATAAAGGAGAAGGAAAAGCAGAGAAAGCTGCTTGAAAAGAGCAACCCAGATCAAGCAGGGAAGTACACAAATGCCATGGCTTCAGAGAAGTTGAAAAAGCTGACAAAAGAAGGCAGAGCTTTGTTATTAAAGGATGAAGGTAAAGACAAAGCCTTAAAGTCATCTCAAGCATTCTTTTCTAAATTACAAGATCAAGGAAAGATGCAAATCAACGATGCAAAGAAAACAGAAAAGAAAAATAAGAAAAGACAGGATATTTCTGTTCATGAATTAAAGCTGTAATATATTTAAATATAATGTAGATATTAATGTGTAAGCTTATGTTCTGTCATTGTTTATAATAAAATTTTTGAGAAGTTGAAAAAAAATATTAGAGAAAGGAGAACAGTACATAGTAACTGATTTATAATGCTTGCTATTATAAAAGCAGGGCTTGATTGGTGAACATAAACTTCTAGACTACAGGAATTTTCAGGGGGGGCCTTAAATAAAATCCTACCCAACAGAACTGAGACAGCCAAGTAGAGGCTGTTGACAGCAGGTGGACAGTAAATAGTCAGTAGGCCATCTGAACAATGGTTCCTATCATGTCATTCCAGCCCTGCTCCACTGAAAGCACTGTGGAGACCTCCTAATACCTTCAATGGGATTTTAAAAGATCAGCATTTTCCCCAAATATTTTAGGGCTTCAGGTTAAACGACGTGGGTGCAATCTGTTAAAATGAAAAGAAAAGCAGAGGGAAGGCAAAATACGTGTGTGGGTGTTTGTGTGCACATGTGTGTATATGTAGAAGTACTTTTAAATTGAATACATGTGTATATTTTTATGCATTTTATATTTATAAATCACACATATATGAAGTTATTGTAAAATATTTCTACTTGCATACATACACATGTGCATATATTTATTTATTTTGCCTAGATGTTAATTTTTGTTCTGAGTCACTCAAACTCCAAACACAGGCCTTTTTCATTCTCTACCTCTCCATTCTGTGCCATATGCTACTTCTATATCCGTACAGGGATAACTATAGGTATAGGTAGAGAAATAACAGACTAAGCACATATCATTCCTATTTTAGATAGAAAATTTGGAGAGAAGACCAATGATAGCACTCTGATGAAAAATGATTCTGAATAAACACTTTTTGTTCTAATAGAACACATTTCCACTATTTACACATAATAATAGTTATAATAGACTTTCATGTTCACAGGCCAATAAAAATAAGGGATTCCAAGAAACCCTTTCAAGGTGGTATTTTACTACATTCCCAAATGCTGTAACAAAAAGAACATAAACTGGCTGCAATTTACATATTAGCAGGAAGAAGTAGAATTTCTGAAACTGACTTCCTATATATTTTCCAGTTTCAGTAATCCTCTTAAAAGTATTTGGCAAAATAGTATATTGGAAAATTATTACTCATAGAATGAAGACTTGATTCTAAATTCTACATAGCAATCTTGAAGAAAAATAATCACTTTCCTAGGCAACTTGCTGCTTGTAAATTATAGGCTGGTAGAACTATTATATGGAATTTGGCTAAACATTCAATTCCATTTTCTCTTTATTGAGGCTAATTCTACATAGAACAAAATGCAGCCTGTTCTAATGATGGATATGGTTAGTTTAGATTCTTAATAAAGTCAAATGTAATCATTCAGTCCACAAAGTCAATGGACCTTGTGGCTGAATCATCAAATAAAGCAAATATTCATTTTATGTTTGAGGTATAGAAATAATCTGAAAGTAAATTCATTATACAATGATTGATCATTTTTCCCCAGGTGAAGTTCAATATCTTACAAAGAGTTATTCAAATAGATTCCAAACAAATCAAAACAGTGAGGCACCGATATAGGAAATGATAGGAATATCCATGAAAGAAATGCTGCACTTGCACAGAGTAGACATTAATATAAGATGTGGCACTGCTGCCATAGAATCTGTCACATGCCTGAATAATTTTGCATCTTCATGAATTTTTTGCCACTTTGTTCGGCTTTCTTCATTGCCATGATTTTTAAATAAATGTTATGTTCTACGTGGGCCAAAGCATTCATCATTGGTCTGCTGTCATTCTCTTGGTTTTCCTGCTCATACCCTAAATTGGAGTATTGATCTTACAAAATTTATATTGGATGACAAGTCATCATAATGATGAAAATTAAAAGGCTGATGCCAAGCACAAGTGTAGAGTCGTGATACAGTATGATTAGGAACAGAACAGGGCCCACAACTGTGGGATGGAACTATGTGCTTTTCAGATGATGCTGAAAGCTCTTCAAAACTCCAAACATTTGCGGGTTCCGGGAAGATGGTGGCGTGAGAAGGGCGGCGGAAATCTCCTCCCAAAACCATATGTATTTATGAAAATACAGCAAATACAACTCTTCCTAAAAGAGAGCCCAGAATATACAGGAAAGCGCACAGCGTGCATCTGCACCTGAGAGGACTTGGCACCCCGCGAGGCGGGTAAGATACGGAGCCGTGACCTGGCGGGAACCGAGCACTATACCACCCCAGCGCACCAGCGGGAGGAGAGGATTCAAAGACGGGAGGGAGTGGAAGTAGAGGCCCGTGAAAAAACCTGCTCCGGTGATCTGCGCCGGGAGCGCTGACACACATCACACAGTGCATCAGATACTGGAGAGGCAGAAGGTGCAGGTGTTGAGCTGGGAACACACCCGGGTCCGTGCAGCCAGCGCCCCAGAAAAAGAGAAAAGCGCGGGCTGTCTTTAGCGGTCTTGGAGAGGTGGGGGCCCAGCGAGGGAACACGATTGCCCCAGCATGCTCAGCCCAGTGGGCTGGGAGTCCTGAGGAATTTCGGACTCCTTGGCTGGCAACTGGGAAAAGGTAGCCACACTGAAACTTTACATAGAGAAAAACAGCCTCCCATTCATTTCCGCCCAGACAGAGGTACAAAGAGCAGCGCGGCCATGGCTGCAGAATAGTGGAGCAACAGCGACACCTACAGCATCCTTAAAGAATCCACTCTGGGTGGGGTTATTTTTCTTTTCCCCTTTCTTTTCTTCCTCCTTTTTTTTTTTTGTTTTCGTTTTGTTTTTTTTTTTTCTTGTTGTTGTTGTTGTTTTTTAAGTCTTAAACAGCCCAGCTGACATACATGGCACCTACCATGCACCACTTCTATCACCATGAAAAGACAGAGGAATATGGTACAGACAAAGATCACCCAGACCCAGAAAACACCTGAGAGGGAACCTGAAGGGATGGAAATGCACAATCTTCCTGAAAAAGAATTCAGAATAAAAGTCATAACCATGCTGATGGATCTACAGAGAAATATGCAAGAGCTGAGGGAGGAAGTGAGGGAAGTGAGGAAAAACAATGCAGAAATCAGACAAGCGAGCGATGGGCTTAACAGCAGACTGGATGAGATGCAAGAAACTGTTAATGCAATAGAAATCAGAGAAGAGGAATACAGAGCAGCTGAGGCAGAGAGAGAGAAAAAAGAATCTCCAAGAATGAAAGAATATTGAGAGAACTGTGTAACCAATCCAAACGGAACAACATTCGTATTATAGGAGTACCAGAGGAAGAAGAGAGAGAAAAGGGATAGAAAGTGTCTTTGAAGAAATAATTGCTGAAAACTTCCCCATGCTGGGGAAGGAAATAGTCTCACAGTCCACGGAAACCCACAGATCTCCTAACACAAGAGACCCAAGGAAGACAGCACCAAGACACATAATAATTAAAATGGCAAAGATCAAAGATAAGGACAGAGTATTAAAGGCAGCGAGAGAGAGAAGAAAGATCACCTACAAAGGAAAACCCATCAAACTATCATCAGACTTCTCAACAGAAACCTTACAGGCCAGAAGAGAATGGCATGATATATTTAATGTAATGAAACAGAAGGGCCTCAAACCAAGAATATTGTATCGAGCACGATTATCATTTAAATGTGATGGAGGGATTAAACAATTTCCAGACAAATGAAAACTGAGAGAATTTGCCTCCCATAAATCACTTCTACAGGACATCTTAAAGGAACTGCTCTAGATGGAAGCACTCCTAAGGATAAAAAGATGTCACCAGAGAAAAAAAAATCATAGCAAAGAAAGCAGACCATCCAAATACTAACTAAGGGCATGGAATAAAACACCTAGCATATAAAGAATGGAGGAGGAATAAGAAGGGAGAGAAATAAAGAAACATCAGACTGTTTATAATAACGTAACAAGAAAGTTAAGGTAGACTGTTAGATAGTAAAAAAGCAAGCCTTTAACCTTTGGTAACCACAGATCTAAAGCCAGCAATGGCAATAAGTACATATCTATCGATAATCACCCTAAATGTAAATGGACTGAATGCACCAATCAAAAGACAGAGTAATAGAATGGATTAAAAAGCAAGACCCAACTATATGCTGCTTACAAGAGACTCACCTCAAACCCAAAGATATACACAGACTAAAAGTGAAGGGATGGAAAAAGATATTTCAGGCAAAAAACAAGGAGAAAAAAAGAGGTGTTGCAGTACTTCTATCAGACAAAATAGACTTCAAAACGAAGAAAGTAGCAAGAAATAAAGAAGGACATTACATAATGATAAAGGGGTCAGTCCAACAAGAAGATATAACCATTATAAATATGTATGCACCCAACACAGGAGCACCAGCATATGTGAAACAAATACTAACAGAATTAAAAGAGGAAATAGAAAGCAATGCATTCATTTTAGGTGACTTCAACACACCACTCACTCCAAAGTACATATCAACCAGACAGAAAATAAGTAAAGACACAGAGGCACTGAACAACACACTAGAGCAGATGGACCTAACAGACATCTACAGAACTCTACACCCAACAGCAACAGGACACACATTCTTCTCAAGGGCACATGGAACATTTTCCAGAATAGACCACATACTAGGCCACAAAAAGAACCTCAGTAAATTCAAAAATATTGAAATTTTACCAACCAACTTCTCAGATGATAAAGGTATACAACTAGAATTAAATTTTAGAAAGAAAACAGAAAGGCTCACAAATACATGGAGACCTAATAACATTCTCCTGATTGATTAATCAATGGGTTAACGACCAAATCAAAACAGAAATCAAAGAATATATGGAGACTAATGACAACAATAACACAAAGCCACAACTTCTGTGGGACACAGAAAAGGCAGTTCTAAGAGGAAAGTATATTGCAATCCAGGCCTATTTAAAGAAGGAAGAACATTCCGAAATGAATATTCTAAAGACACAATCACTGAAATTGGAAATAGAAGAACAAATGAGGCCCAAAGTCACCAGAAGGGGGGATATAACAAAGATCAGAGAAGAAATAAATAAAATTGAGAAGAATAAAACAGTAGAAAAAAAATCAATGAAACCAAGAGCTGGTTCTTTGAAAAAATAAACAAAATAGATAAACGCCTAGCCAGACTCATTAAGAGAAAAAGAAATCTACACACAGAAACAGAATCAGAAATGAGAAAGGAAAAATAACGACAGACCCCACAGAAATACAAAGATTTATAAGAGAATATTATGAGACTCTACATGCTAACAAGCTGGAAAACCTAGAAGAAATGGACAACTTCTTAGAAAAATACAACCTTCCAAAACTGACCAAACAAGAAACAAAAAAACTAAACAGACCAATCACCAGCAACGAAATTGATGAGGTAATCAAAAAACAACCCAAGAACAAAACCCCCGGTCCAGATGGATTCACCTCTGAATTCCACCAGACATATGGAGAAGAAATAACACCCATTCTCCTTAAAGTTTTCCAAAAAATAGAAGAGGAGGGAGGGAATACTTCCAAACTCATTCTATGAAGCCAGCATCACTCTAATACCAAAACCTGGCAAAGACCTTACCAAAAAAGACAACTACAGACCAATATCCCTGAAGAATGTAGATGCAAAAATACTCAACAAAGTATTAGCAAACCGAATTCAAAAATACATCAAAATGATCATACACTATGATCAAGTGGGATTCATCCCAGGGATACAAGAATGGTACAATATTCGAAAATCCATCAACATCATCCACCACATCAACAAAAAGAACAAAAACCACATGATCATCTCCATAGATGCTGAAAATGCATTTGACAAAATACAGCATCCATTCCTGATTAAAACTCTCAACAAAATGGGTATAGAGGGCAAGTACCTCAACATCTTAAAGGCCATATATGACAAACCCACAGCTAACATCATACTTAACAGCGAGAAGCTGAAAGCTTTTCATCTAAGATCGGGAACAAGACAGGGATGCCCACTCTCTCCACTGTTATTCAACATAGTACTGGAGGTCCTAGCCATGGCAATCAGACAAAACAAAGAAATAGAAGGCATCCAGATTGGTAAAGAAGAAGTCAAATTGTCACTATTTGCAGATGACATGATACTGTACATAAAAAACCCTAAAGACTCCACCCCAAAACTACTAGAACTAAGATCTGAATTCAGCAAAGTTGCAGGATACAAAATTAACACACAGAAATCTGTTGCTTTCCTATACACTACCGATGAACTAACAGAAAGAGAAATCAGAAAAACAGTTCCATTCACAATTGCATCAAAAAGAATAAAATACCTTGGGATAAATCTAATGACGGAAGTGAAAGAACTCTACCCTGACAACTACAAGACACTCCTAAGAGAAATTAAAGAGGACAGTAACAAATGGAAATTCATCCCATGCTCTTGGCTAGGAAGAAAAAATATTGTCAAAATGGCTATACTACCTAAAGCAATCTACATGTTCAACGCAATCCCTATCAAAATACCAACAGCTTTCTTCAATGAACTGGAACAAATATTCTAAAATTCATAGGGAACCACAAAAGACCCCGAATAGCCAAAGCAATCCTGAGAAGGAGGAATAAAACAGGGGGAATTATTCTCCCTGACTTCAAGCTCTACTAGAAAGCCACAGTAATCAAGACAATTTGGTATTGGCACAAAAACAGACCCACAGACCAGTGGAACAGAATAGAAAATCCAAACATTAACCCAAACATATACAGTCAACTAATATTTGATAAAGGAGCCTTGGATATACAATGAGGAGATGATGGCCTCTTCAGCAGCTGGTGTTGGCAAAACTGGACAGCTACATGTAAGAGAATGAAACTGGACTACTGCCTAACCTCATACACAAAAGTCAACTCAAAATGGATCAAAGACCTGAATGTAAGTCATGAAACCATAAAACTCTTAGAAAAAAGCATAGGCAAAAATTTCTTAGACATAAACATGAGCGAATTCTTTATGAACATATCTCCTGAGCAAGGGAAACAAAAACAAAAATGAACAAATGGGACTATAATCAAACTGAAAATCTTCTGTACAGCAAAGGACACCATCAGTAGAACAAAAAGACATCCTACAGTATGGGAGAATATATTCATAAATGATGTATCCATTAAGGGGTTGACATCCAAAATATATAAAGAACTCACGCAACTCAAGAAACATAAAGTAAATAATCCAATTAAAAAAATGGGCAGAGGACATGAATACACACTTCTCCAAAGAAGAAACTCAGATGGCCAACAGGCACATGAAAAGATGCTCCACATCACTAATCATCAGAGAAATGCAGATTAAAACCACAAGGAGATATCACCTCACACCAGTGAGGATGGCCAACATCCTAAACACAAACAACAACAAATGTTGGTGAGGATGTGGAGAAATGGGAACCCTCCTGCACTGCTGGTGGGAATGCAAATTAGTTCAACCATTGTAGAAAGCAGTATGGAGCTTCCTCAAAAAACTCAAAATAGAAATACCATTTGACCCAGGAATTCTACTCCTAGGAATTTACCCTAAGAATGCAGCAGCACAGTTTCAAAAGGGCATATGCACCCCTATGTTTATCGCAGCACTATTTACAATAGCCAAGGAATGGAAGGAACCTAAGTGTCCATCAGTAGATGAATGGATAAAGAAGGTGTGGTACATATACACAGTGGAATATTATACAGCCATAAGAAGAAAACAAATCCTAGCATTTGCAACAACATGGATGGAGCTAGAGAGTATTATGCTTAGTGAAATAAGCCAAGCTGAGAAAGACAAGTACCAAATGATTTCATTCATATGTGGAGTATAAGAACAAAGAAAAAAACCGAAGGAACAAAACAGCAGCAGACTCACAGAACCCAAGAACGGACTAATAGTTACCAAAGGGAAAGGGACCAAGGAGGATGGGTGGGAAGGGAGGGACAAGGGGGAAAAAGGGGCATTATGATCAGCAGATGTAATGTTGGGGGGGCATGGGGAGGGCTGTACAACTCAGAGAAGACAAGTAGTGATTCTATAGCATCTCACTACCCTGATGGACAGTGACTGTAATGGGGTTGGTCGGGGGGATCTGATGAAGGGGTAGTTTATTCACCATAATATTGCACATGCAATTGTAGATTAATGATATCAAAATAAACTATTAAAAAAAAAGACTCCAAACATTTTGCTGTAATGGACATGCAATGACAAAAATGTAAACAAACAAATAAAAAGTAAAACTGACCAACTTAGAGTGATTTTCAAGAAGATAATGATATGGATCCGACAGAATGAAAGTTGGCAGATTAGTAAGGCAGAAACCTCCTTCCACAAACACACCAAAGAAGCAAGTACAGAAAATGCAACTGACCCTGAGGGCGACCTGAAGCCTGAAGAACAGACCACCTGCTTCTGAGGAAGGAGGGAGGACCACACAGAGGAGGGTAAAGGGGCAGAGCCGTGACTGAGTGGGACCCAAGCCCTCCACCCACACCAGCCCATAGGTGGGAGTGACGGGAATGGAGCTGGGAGGGGACAGGAGCCCAGGAACTCTGCACACGTGGCCCTGGAGATCTGCTCTGGGAACACAAGTCCACATTGCACCGATTTCTGGTGATAAGCTGGTGGATAGTTGGATCGCTCTGGGAGGCTGAGAGTCCAGCTGCTTGTGGAGGGCAGGCACACTCTGCTGGCCCCATTGAGACCCAGAGCTCCATCCCCCTGACTGGTGGCTCAGCCCCAAGGGGCTCCTCTGTGCGCCGCCGCACTGGCCCCCTGTGCTCAGCGGCATCAGACTTTGCCGTCTGGCAGGCAAAGGGAGGCTCTCCCAGCTTTCTGCTTCTTACAGCCACGTGTAAGAGAATGAGTCTGGGTTATTGTCTAACTGCATACACCAAAGTAAACTCAAAATGGATCAGAGACCTGAATGTAAGTCGTGAAACCATAAAACTCTTAGAAGGAAACATAGGCAAAAGTCTCAAACATAAGTATGAGCAATTTTTTCCTGGACACATCTCCTCGGGCAAGGGAACAAAATGAAAAATGAACCAGTGGGACTGTATCAAACTAAAAAACTTCTGTACAGCAAAGGATACCATCAGCAGAACAAAAAAGCATCCTACAGTATGGGAGAATATCTTCATAAATGATACATCTGATAGGAGTTGACACCCAAAACATATTTAAAAAATCATATAACCAAAAAAAACAAATAACCTGAATAAAAATGAGCAGAGGACCTGAACAGACACTTCTCAAAGAAATACAGATTACCAGTAGAAACATGAAAACATGCTCCACATTGCTAATCATAAGGGAAATGCAAACTAAAACCATAATGAGATATCACCTTGCACCAGTTAGGACGGCCACTATCCAAAAGACAAGAAACAACAAATGCTGGCAAGGATGCAGAGAAATGAAACACTCCTACACTGCTGGTAGGAATGTAAATTGGTGCAACCACTGTGGAAAGCAGTACAGAGGCTCCTCAAAAACCAAAAATAGAAATAGCATTTGACACAGTTATTCCACTCCTAGGAATTTATGCAAAGTAAACAAAATCCCTGATTTGAAAAGGTATATGCACCCTTATGTTTATTACCTCATTGTTTACAATAGCCAAGATATGGAAGCAACCTAAGTGTCCATCAACAGATGAGTGGATAAAGAGGTGGTACATATACACAGAATATTATTCAGTCATAAACAAAATGAAATCCTGCCATTTGCAGTAGCATGGATGGGTCTAGAGGGCGCTAGGCTCTGTGAAAAAAGCCAGGTGGAGAGAGACAACTACCATATGATTTTACTTACTTGTGGAATCTAAAAACAGAGCAAAACAGAATGAGAAAAACAGCAATAGACTCAGAGACACTGAGAAGTGCCTGGTGGTTAGCATGGGGGAGGGGTCAAGGTAGGTGGGTGGTCAGTGATTCTGTAACATCTTCCTATGTTGACAGATCGTAACTGCACTAGAGGGGGTGAGGATTTAATAATGTGGTAACTGTTGAACCACTGTGTTGTATATTTGAAACCAGTATCAGATTGTATATCAATTATACCTCAATTAAAAAAATGTTTTAAAATAGTCCAGTTTTCAAAAAAAAAACTGATAACAACATCTATTAACTACTGGGAGGAAATAATGGAAAAGGTAAACTGGGAGGTTTATCCACATATGTAGACACAAAATCTGTTTAATATTTGTGTCTCATACACTCCTGAAAAAAGGAGCAAACTTTTAAAATTTGAAGGATATGAAAAATAAATACTCTTTCTTGATATAAAATTTGAAAAGTGTTGTTATTTACTGTAAAAGTAATTCAGGATGTAAAATTGGATAGGGGCCACAATGCAAGACAAATTGAGCTTAGTAAACTAAAATCAGTGACTGGCTATCAGAAAAAAAACATCCCTTGTTCTGCTTTGCCACTAATTTGTTGTAAGAAACTTGACATCTAACCTTTCATTATGCCTAAGTTCCTTCATCTATAAAGTTCTGTAAGATTTCTAAGGTATAAATTAAAAAAATTTTTTCCTAAGTTTTATGGTTAAGACTTTAGGAATAGGGAATAGGTTTCTGCTATTTTTTTACTCAATTTTCTTCTTTTTCCTCTTGAAGACAGTATTTTTGAGTTGCTAATGAACGAAAGCTTTTAGTTACCTAGTTGAATGGGAAAATGAGTAAGATTTAAGTTTTTACATACAAAGATCATTTGTATACATGCTTTACCTAAATTTTGTAGTTAGTATGCATAAATTTTTATTTAATTTACTAAAATACAGTTCTGACTTAATACCTTAGTTCTTTAAAAATATGTATTCTTATTAAGTTACTCATACTAATTAGCCTACATTTAAACATTTATTTGCAATTTCCTTCATTAGGAAATAGAATACAAATGGAGATCAGTAAGGTTGGATTTAGAATTGTTGAAGGAACAGCTACTTATAATCCAATAACACCAACTTAGAGAATACATGTGAAATTCCTTTGAAAATTAATAAATATCCTTTAGTTTTAGACATGGTATTAGCATTTCTGGGAGTGGGCTTTTCCATGAATATCAGACTAAAAACCTATAAAGTTATTCACTGAACTGTTAGTAATTCTGGAAAAGTCTGCTTCTTAAAACTTCATCTTAGAGTAAGCACGGGGAAAGAAAACTCGGTACAGATGAAGTCTATACAAAGAAGGGATGAATGGGTAGTTTGGGATTTCTGAATGTGCGGTGTTCTGGGGCTGTTGAAATGGCATGATGGCCATTTCCCTGAACTGAACAAGCTAACTTTAAAAACTCAGATGTGTGGGGCGGGGGCTATTTCAAAACACAAAGCTCAGCTATTTCTAGATTAACAAGAAGGGCGAGCTGGGTCTGTGTGGACACAAGGACACATGATAACAGAGCTGTCTGCATTTACTGGCCACCGTTCAATTTACCTTGAAAGAGTTCCATTTGCTTGCATCACTTCAATGCAAGGGAAGGACCTACATGTGCACATTTAGGCAGAGATTCCACTTGGATGATGAAATGTCAAAGCTCAATTGTCAAAAGTGGCTTAGCATCTAAAGGAGCTTCTTGCTAAATGAGGGTTCCAGGTCACACCTGACATAGCAAAGCACCTTTGGAGCTTGGTGAGAAGCCTTTCCAGAATGTTCTGTTTTGCTCTAAAAATGTCTTTTAGATCTTTTTAAAAATTTGCTAAAGCCTCAATCAAATACCATTTTCTCAGTAATGACATGTTGAAGGATATAATCATTGCAGCCTTCTGAAACGGAGAGAACCGGTAGCCTGGCTTTGGGCACTTTTCCACGGTTGCTTTTGTTAATGTTCTAATGAGCCATTGTCACGGCAGAGCCAACCTGGCATTAGCACTTACAATAAATTTACTGTAGGAACACTGCTGTTTGTAATTAGCTCTTCATTACACAATCAGGCTGATTTAGAGAAACTCTCATATGATTTGCTCAGCAAATGAAGCAATATAATTACACCTCACTTGAAATCAACAAATTAGACTGCTGTTTGCTATTGGCTATATTCTGTACTATTAGTGCCTGAGCGATAGCAGGCCTCTTGCTTCCTTTAACACTTAAGTAAAATAAGTCTAATTACAGTGCTGAATACTTCTGTACATGCATGTAATTCTGATCAGCCACATAATGGTCACAATTTTTATAATTAAAGAGGGAACCCAAGATTTATGTTCAGAATATTTTATATTAAGCTCGAGCCTTGGATGTTTAAGGCTCTTACAATAGATACAGAAACTAAAAAACATAACAGGAGGGAATAAAACACTTCTTTTTGAACCAAATTATTTCCTAGCAAGAGCACATAAGACTTGAGTAAGCTTCAAATTAGGTTAAAGCAGACCAATGAGCTGTCCATTCAGCTGTGTGTGTCTCAGGGCTGCATGCTCAGTCTCCGTTAGCCATTATAATGGCTTGTGCTAGTTTCTTTTCCTCTTTGGGTTCTTCACCCTGGAGGACTCTCACCACTGGTTGTGGTGATCACTGGGAGATGTAATTTGGACACAGGTTACCAGATTGAACAAATAAAAATCCAAGACACCCAGTTAAATTTGGGCTTCCGGTATTTTATCTGGTAACACTCTTTCAGGATATTTAGGATGTGCTGTGGAGCTGAAACAGGAAGACCCCATTTTTTGGTTTTCTGCCGCCCTTTCCTTCTAGGTGGTGAGGAAGTTGGAAAGCCCATTCAGATAGCGAGCCCGCGTTGGGCTGTGCTGGCTCTGGGCTCTGCTCCCTGATCAGACACTGGGAGAGAAGCAAGGCTACGCCTGTGAACAACTTACCAGACTTTAGCTTTATGACTTTTATTTTAAAGAGTATGGCATTGTCTTATTCCTCATTACAAGTTATTTCAAGATGTTGACTACTTATGATACTTTATAGCATTAGATAGACCATAGAACATTAATTCAGAAGAAACAAGTGTCTTGTCCAAGTTTAAATGTTGGAGAATTGGGCTACAATTTGAAATATCATGACCTGACATACTTTCCAAGATGTGCTGGTCTGAGGTTATTCATTTTTCTACAAAGTAAAATCCATGTCCTTTACATGTGTCTCTTTTTCTACTCAACTTCTGCATTTAAGAAGAGTATCAATAATAATTATTAGTTACCACCTTCAAATAATGTGTAAGTGGGATGAAACAATACAATGATCTTCAATGAAAAAATTATGAAGCTGAAGTCTAGTAAGTTGTCCATTTGAACATCTTATCAAATCAAATAACCAAGCAGTTCAGTGGTAGTGAATGGGTTCCCTTTGCTCTGTGGAACATTTTGTGTTCATCTGTATTCTTACAGCGTTATGGAGAAATGCTTCTTTCCATAAGGTTAGTCGAGAAATCTTTTCAGAACGATGAGAAGAGAACTGTCATGTGGAAATCTTGGTCTCCGGAGGCATATTCCCCTCCAGCGCGACAGTAGTGTGTTATTGAAGAAGCTAGGTAACATTTAGAAAAGGGAAGGTTTCTCCTTAAAAATTACATTCTCTCTTTTCCAACAATGGCAGTTAACTGCTTTGAATATTAAGTTATGCTTTCAGTGTATTCCAATAGTGGAAACTATGTTGCTGAAAAGTAGTGCCATTGACCTCATTGAGAGATTTTTCCATGCTATCTTTTAACATGACAGGTTTATAAATCATCGGCAGAGAGCGCTGAGCTTACCAGCTGAATACAGATTCAATAAGGGAAAATAACTTTAGTAATCATGGGGACAACAGTACAGCATTAAACACATGCGCTCTGCCAGGCAAACAGCGTAGAACAGTGTGGCTCCCAAAGGGAAGGGGAGGGAACAGAATGTTATCCTTCCTCACAGACCCACAGACTGAAATGAAACGGCACATTCTATGAAAACTATTTCATGGGAAACAGACATATTACAGAAAGCATTATTAAACTAGGTTAAAAGTATGGTAAGCAGAGATTTTGATGTTTGGAAATTCTTTTGAGGGGGCGTTTTGTGTCTATTAATGAGAGTATCTCCTCTCTCTCTGTCCCTACCTCTGCCCCTCTCTTTCCCAGATGCCAGAGAAGATATGCTGCTGACACATAGAAAGATTCTTCTCTGGATTTTATCTTCACAACTAAGTAAAAATTTCAACAGAATGTCATCATTTCCATTTCTGTGGGTCTGTTTCTAAAGTTTACGTGTTCAATCCACAGTATAATTTAATTCAGACACAAATGTAATGAGATAATTTGTAAGAAGCGCAGTTTCCGTGTCAAAATGTGTTGAGAGTGTGTGTATCCTTAAATAAGCAGGTCAGACATTTATAGGAAGACAATAAAAGATAAAATTGACCTCAAAGTTATTTTCAGAAAGGACAGAAATCATAAAAGACATTTATGATTCCAACAGAATAGAAAAGACCTATCTTCTCTCATTTAAGACATTTGCAGCAACTGGGAAATTTTACATACCGAAAAATATGCTTTGGGAGAGTAAGACACAGTGTGGGGTAGCGCCTCTGGAAACGGACACAGCAAAGCCAGCACTTGGAAGACTAGACATCAAAGTTATGACGAAGAAGAAGAGAAAGCTCTAAGTGACTTCATCCCTTTTCCATGTGAGCGTGCGTGCCTGTGTATGTGTCACATGTGAGTCACCGTTCATGTGACAGATGAAACTCACATGAAAGAAGCTAGTGGAGCTAATGTGGAACATAGAAATTAAAACACAGACTTTGCAAAAAGACAAGAAAATTACTGAGTAGAGTCACCTTCCCATATTTCCCCAACACCACAGAAAGACTGGGTTTATTTTTTCTATCTTCTCTGTTTCTGCCTGTCTGCCAGCCTGGTTTGTCCCCGGTTGTCTGTCTCATTCATCGTTCGTGGTGGATTGTTTTGCATTTACGTTGCACTTCCCAGAAAGAACAGCTCTCCTGTGCAATGTCTGTCACCCCACTAACCAGAAATGTACAGTGGGGGACTGACAGTGTGTGGAGAGAGGTGTGTAGACATGCTCAGCCAGGCCCGGCTTGACATGACACTCCTCCAGAAGGAAACGTCAGCAGCATCTCTCGAGCTAGTTTCTCTTACAGTCTTCCTTGTCTAGCCTGCTTCCCCCCATACCTCCTCTCCCTTCCCAGGGACCGCATTGTCTGCTCCTTTCTCTCCTCACCTGGGGCCTGCAGTGCTTCCTAGATGGGACGGGGCCTTTGAGAAGGTGTCATGAATTCTGGGTGCCCCACAAATTCTTGTACTCCCCTACTCTGCTTCCAGAGTGTCTGTGGCATGTAGACTCTGATGTGATGTATTTAAAAAATGTCTCATAGTTGATGGGTTTTGCTCACCCACAAGACCGCATGTACCTGGGTCCTGTACTTGTATGGAAGCACATACACATACATATCTAATGCTGGGCACTCATCATTTTATCAGTATATGTTTTGATGGTTTCCTAGTAGATCTTTTTATATTGATACAATTTAGGGTCACAAATCAATTTTGTAAAATTAAAATTGCATTGAATTCATTGTCCTGAGAGGTTAATGATAGCCTTATAATGTAAATACTACGTAAGTGCTAGAGAAACTTTAGCTGAACTTTGAGATTTACCTAATTCCACTGATACTAATTCTCACTATTTCTCCAACACCCTCCAAGGCACAGAAACAAAAATATTTACTGGACTCACAGGACACAAAGCAAGCAAGTAGGTGATTACAGAGCACTGGAAGTTTGAATTAACATAACTGATATTTTCTCTAGGTTTAAGAAGACACAAATCTAGGACTTTTAAAAACCTGTTGTGATACCCTTTAGGCTTCATAATTTTCAGAAAAAGTAAATGGCTAAACCTTCCAATTGGTTTGTTCTTTTAAATCCAACAACAAATGGAGTAGGAATAAATGAGAAAAGCAAGATCTTTAAATACCTATATGCATATAAAAAGAAAGCTTTCTTGGCCAAAGTGAATAAACGGATCATTACAAATAGTAGATTTAGGAAAAGAAATGCTTTTAAGCAGGTAGGACAAAATAAGTCTTCATTTAAGTATCATGCTTTGATTTTTCAGTTCCAGTCAAGGATTTTTTACTGGTAGTTGAGAAAAAGTCATTGATTTAGCCCCATATTTTACTTTTCTACAAAGTAAATAATGTAAGATAATAAAATCACATAGCTATAGAAAAGGTATACCCAGGGTTCCTTCCATGTGAAGTAGAAGCAGAGAAGAAATAATATTTACTAATACTCTAAGAAAAATACCTTATTTAAATTATATTTTTAGAATGTAATATGAAGGTCTGTAAGTGATTTCTTGGTCTCTGGGTTACCAGTATGAACACAAACGACTTAGTGACTTCTGGAAAATGTATGAAATAAAGAGAAGAAAATAAAATTCCTGAGAATGAAGTCACATTAATAAAAGATTCAGCTTGTACTAAGAGCACACATTATACAAATCAGAATGTTCCCTGTTTACACTGCATACATTGATTTTCTCAATAAAAATATATAGATTAATATAGACTTTTAAAAAATAGGGGCTACCCAAAAATAAACAAAAAACCTGACCAACTTAAACACTCTTAACTTTTTACATTATATACTTATAGTTACATATATAGGTATACAAATGCATACAAACATATACATACATGGATATTTTCTTGAAAAAAATGATTTCTTTATAATGACAGAGATGATTATTCCATATTAACTCTACATAAAAACAGTATCTGTTTCACACTAGGCAAATAAACCATATGTTTAGGTCATTAAAAAAGAAGTGGTAACAATATATATATTTTTAACAACATACTTTTTCAAAAACGCATGGAAGATATCATCATGAGACAAGTAAAAACTTGAATTTCCTTATGCTAAGTTTAGTATTGCTTGTTTTGCATTTATATGAAAGTGGAACACCAAAACCTTTTTAAATTTAGGGTTTCTGAGTAGCTCAATTCAGTTTATCCATAAAAAAAGAAGAAAAAAAGTTGGCAATGGTAGGGTAATAATATAAGAGTTTCCAAAGAATATTTATGAAAACAAGCTATCAATACAAATCAACACCAGTATATTTCTGTGCCATTGAGTACACTCCAATTATTTTTAAGGATTAAACAGTATTTGAACTGATGTACCATGGTTTATTGAACCAATCCCTTATTGTTGGCTGTTCAGCTTGTTTCTGATTGTTACTGTTATAAAAACACCAACTTTTTTTTAATGATTTGCTTTATTACAGTAAAGAATACAGAATTTCTTTCACCTCAACACATAACTCAAGCAATAAACAGATTGAAACAGGTTCATCTCATTTTGAAAAGGACAGTACCAGCCTCTCATGGATCAAATCTAATAATGCTTCCCTCCCACTGGATGCAGACGCCCTGGAAGGGATATGAAAAAGGGTAGTGCTTACTTCATCATCGGTCATTTCTTTCATAAATGCCATTTAAACACTTATTTGTTTTATTAATAAAAGATCAGCACCCTGATTTCTTGCTATTTTGACAACTCGTTTTAACACTAGTCAGGTCACTTAAGTGGACACTGACTATTTTTAATAAGCATTAATTTCTTTTGTACCTGTTCTATTAACACTATTCAGGAATTTTTGCTTTCCTAAATTTCTCTCCACAAAAAATTAAATCCTAGAAGCTAGAAATTGTTTTCCATGTGGAATTATGATCAGACTAAGAATACATGGTGATGAAATTTTACAAAGCCTATACCACTTTAGAAGTAGAATAGAATAGAAAGGACAAGAGGCTAATGGATAGCAGGCAGTTAGGTGAAATGACAGAAAGATTTAGGAGAAATGAAGGATCCACAGAAGGACGGACCATTCAAAAGTAAAGTGAAAGAAAGACAGACTACACTACACTGACGATAACCGTATTGGAAAGGAAATGATAGAAGAAGGAATTCTTATTTTTAGCACAGTTAAATTCAGTTCTATCCCAAGTACAAATATAGAGCTATGTGAACTCAATCAATTAAACGTTACATGCATACGATTACTCAAAAGTTCCCTGAACCCGTAAGGAATTGGCATGTAGCGTCCAGGGTTTCTAAAATTATGCACTTTAATATTACAACTGCAGGGCAAAATATTACTCTCTGGATCATTTACTCAAATTCCAGTAATGCTTTTATTATCTTAACCCTTTTGTGGATGTCAAGGAGGTCAATTAATTTCCTTTACATCTACCATGAACTCCAATGTGAGAGAATGAACACTGATACAGAAACTTGAGTTCCAGTCTATATGTCTGCTTCCTGCCAGGACTCCTGTGCTGACAAGGTAAAGCCCGATGGAGAGTATCAGGTGACTAGGTCAGCAGGACTGTACCCTCTGAATGGGGTTCCGGTTCTTACAAAAGAGGCCATGGGGAGCTAGCTCCTCCCTTTTGCCATGTGAGGACACAAGAAATCTGCAGCCCGGGAGAGGACCCTCACTTGTCTGAGCCGGCACCCTGACCTTGGACTGCCAGCATCTACAACTGTGAGAAATAAATTTCTGTGGTTTATTAGCCAGTATTCATAGTGTTTTTGTTAGAGCTGCCCACGTGGACTAGGACAATACGTACATTTCAAGACTTCTAAAGAATTTGTATTAGCTATCACAAACCCATTAAATACAGTAAGTTTTAATGATCATGCACACATCTAAGGAATCTCCCACACAGACACACAGACACACGGACACACAGACACACCCATGAATGCTCTTATCATACATTAATTCATTCCATTTCAAATTTTATATCTTTATGCTTATCAGACTTTTCTTATCTTGTTAGTGATTATATAGTAGATATCATGGCAGAAAAAAAATCAGCATTAAAAATATGATGTTGAAAAACCAATTTAAAAATAAATAGAGAGCATTTCTGAATGTCAAATTATGGCTCTTTTGTTGCCAATTCTAAAAGCAAGCGGATAAAATGAACTGGATCACGTATGTAACTATCACATTAAATAATATGTTCAAAGTTAAAATTTACTTTTAATTGGAACACAGTGATAATTATATAAAAATAAATAGCATTCATGCAATTCTGTGAATACTTTCTAGTTTTTCATTCAAGTCATAACAATATATTCCCATGGAAAAATTTCATATTTCCTAGAAGCTGGGGCTATAATTTTATTGAAACAGCTTGTAGCCAAAAATGTCATATACGTGGTTATTCAGGTGAGCAGTTTTATTGAGAATTAGTTTTAAGAAAGGAGAAAATACATCATTGCATTTGGCACTGAATGGGACGCATCTCTTTATTTTCAGGAAACCCTCACACTTGGGTTGTGGTTCTATACAAGCTCTTGGAAGCCACAGCTATTCTCTGGGATGGCTGGTTATGGCCTCAAAAATAGCGAATCAAAATAAGTAAGGTGTAGAGGCTTGCGACCAGATAAAAGAAGACAGTTACTGTTGGTCCACAGACTTTGGGGTGGAAGAAGGCGGACTTCCCAGCACCATGGATAAGCCCTCTCGGAAGACCTGCTGTTCAGCCTGAACGAGGGGCACCGGCTCAGGGAGCAAGAGACGACAAGCTGCTCTGTAGTCAGCACAAAGAAAGCCACGTATTCAAGACACACAGTTTTTGGCTCTTCGAGCAGGACCCTTTTCTGAGGCTGGAGATACGTGGTGGGGGGGTGGCCTGACTGTTTTCTGCAGGCTCCGGGGCTGTGGGAGGGGCCAGGACCGGGAAGCGCTTTGGTGCATCCAGCCTCCCCGCTTGGCTGACTATGTGCGAGGTCAGAAAACATAGCAGCTAATGCTGGATGTTTACAGACTCAGTTTTTTTCCCATCAGGGAGGCAGTTGCCGTTTGTGTAATAAAGGACGAAGGTTAATTTGCAGGGAAATTATATTAATGATTAAGTCTTTTAAAAAAACGTTTGCCCACTTTATAGGAAACTTTGCTATTTACACATCTTTAAATCTATAATACTTCACCTTTTACATCAATAATTATCTTAGGAGCTTGGGGGCCCAGGGGTGATTCCTCTTCTTTATTATTTATTAACTGCACTAAGTTATCCCTCTACAGGAAACACAATCTACAAGATCAACACTGCTTTCAAAGGTTTGATATCTCAGAATATACTTTTTTTCGTGGAAAACAAATCTAAATTTGTTAAATGGCCCTAATGCCAGTAACTCAGAATAATATGCTCAAGACGAAAATCATTGCATATTGCCAATAGCAAGTAAGGTAGAATTTTTACCAAAAGTTACATTCTAACTATGAAAAATATAATATTAATTTATATCTAAAGAATTCTGATTAAAATAAAAACAAAAATATACAAAAAAATAAATGTTATAAACTTCTGTTTATCCTTTTAAGTAAAATAAAGATTTTTTTAGTCTTTGCACACATTCTTTATAAATCTCCATGAAGACAAAACCACTTAGGATTTTTTTAAAAGCTACAATGCATCTTAATATTTATAACTATTGTATTATAGCCCTATATTATGCAAACATGAAATTATGAGTGTAACTATTTACCAAGAATACTGCTGATGGCCTCTTTGGGCATGTATTGATTAACAGTTCACTCATATTTACAGAATGTTTCCAAAGATAATGAAAGCCTGTCAGTATGACTTTCTTTTGGGAAGATTCTAATTCCAGAGGCTTTATGGCATCAATAATTTCAGTAATACAGATTTAAATCATTTAAAGGTGGGAGGAAATTTCTGTTTATCTTAGTACCTTCTTAAGGATTAAAAGGAGAAATTTTAAATGTAGATGATAAGCACACATTGAAATATAAATATTAATAGCTCCACTTTCTATGTTGCAGGCACAATATAAGCAGCCTGAACAGATCAAAGCCCACTGACAAAACTCGTTTCCTATGTAAGGACCCTCAATGTGCAGCATTATCTCTGTTAGTATCACCAAGGTGCTTGTCAGGGAGGCTGTAATTAGCGTGCTTAGAAGGGAATTTAACTGATTCAATCTTTCTTTCCCAAGTAATGAAAGGAGAAAATAGATGGCTGGCCTACTGCTAATTTCCACATACACTGCCTATTTAAAAAAGCTGGGGACACATGTATTTATGTCACAGATACTCTGTGGCTCTCACATTATCCTACAGGAACAAAAATAATAATGTTCATAGTAATGATCCACTTTCATCAAAGTGTTTGAAAATGCTTTTCAACAGAAAGAAAAATAGAAAATGAAAGTCCAATGTTCACTAATTACAGAGCTAATAGAAAACGTGGCAAAGAGAAAATCACCATTTAGAAATTTTTATAGATGTCTAAAAACCAAATTAGCTGTACACTGTTGATTACATTGATCATGAGCAACGAACCATCTCCATCTCTTTAATCTGACACAATATTTCACTGAACTTTTACATATAGTTTCTTTGGTAAGCCAGCTTCATGACAAGAAGCTAGAATAACGCGTGACTACTTATCAAGTACTTTATACCTACAAGGTGGACAACTGAGTCAAAATTATAGAAACTGAAGGCAAAGATAGTATGCAATTCCCCTAACTTTTTGAGTTCTCAGCAGGAGCCTGAATACATTAGCATTAACAAATAACTTGAATAATTAAGGGCATCCCAGGAGTGAAAATCAAATATCCTATGAAAGTAGTTAAATAAAGCCAAATCAGTCAGGTACTCATTATCATATTTAACTGAGTATAACAAGATCACTGATGGAGCCATCACAGAGAAATCTTGGGGACTATATATAAATATAAATAAATAAATATATATATACACACACACACACACACACACATATATACACACACACACACACATATATATATATACACATATATACACACACACACACATATATATATATACACATATATACACACACATATATCACCCCCAGAGTATTTTTGTATGCAATGTAGAGATTTTTGTATATTATAAATATTCAATTAAGATCAAGATGGGATTTTTTAGAAAAAAACTTCATCATTCCATGTATTTTAATGAACAATGGTATTCCCTGGAAATGAAACCAAAGTCATGATTTGGCCCTCAGGGCTGTTGGTGTCTCACTGATCTCTCTCTGCCTTGTTCAGGGGCACCGCTGGCCTGACAGGGACTATGTGTGGGCCCCGGAGCAGCTGAGAGTAAGTGGGAAAGAGGCAGAGGAGGCAGATTCTGACAGGGCTGGGCGGGCCTCCTGGATGGGCTATGCTGTCTGGTTCTTAGAAGGGCTCGTCTCCTCACTTTTCTCAAGTTGTTTCTCACAGGAGCTCACACTTTACACGTTCTATTATGTGTGAAATCATCAGAAAACCTCTGCTGAGTGACGACACAAATAATTATCCTCACTTGACACATGGAAAAACAGAAGTAGAAAGAACGTGTGCCTTTCCCAAAGGTCACAAAGCTGATAAACCAGAAAGTCAAGATTCAAACCACATAATCTGGCACTGGCACCAGGGCTAGTTTGGATGTGGGAGGAGCTCCCCTGAGCCCACTAAGGTCCAGGTTCTGTCATGAGAAAGAATTCAGAGACCAAGTGCAGTCAGCCAAGAGGCAAGAAGGTTTTATTTAAAGTACATACTCAGGAGAGCGGGCAGCCTCAGAAGAGAGAGATGTGTGTCTAAAGACTTTAGGGTTTGGGGTTTTTATAGAGCCTTTTGAATATGGATTGTCATAAAGCATGATTTATACAGGTGATTAATATTTTGTTTGAAGTTTTGTCTTAAGAATAGGGCTGTCCAGGTGACCGTGTGGATTTGTATCTCTGCATTCTTTAAAGTGGGCACGTTGGTCAGTTTACTATCTGGAGTTCTATTCTTTGTCCTGGAGACATAACTTAATTGATTAATGTGAGTTGAAAAAGGAAAACAACATGTTAAAGAAAAAACTAGGCCTTTGTTTGTAGGCAAAAAACTATTTCATAGGGGCATGATGTTTGTCCCATGCCCCTGTCCCTAACTCATTTTCAGTATATAATGCTGACCCTATAAGAGCTGGAAACGCACACGTTATATATACATCCCTTCATAGTCCAGGTATGCTTTTCCTCTCAAAAAAAAAAAAAACCCAAAACCATAAAACTTTCAGCCAGAGCAATACTATCTTCCTTTAAATATTGTAAATATTTCTAAGGTATGTTTTTTTCATCTCTTCCCTAGAGAAATTGAGGATCAAAGTTTCATATAATTTCAGTTCTTCATTTGTTTTCATCCTGTAATCGTGATGTCCTTTGAAATCCTAGTATGTGTAAAGAAGAATTTTTAATTAGGAGAATTGTTTTAAATTTTTAAGGTAAAATATTTGTTGATTACTGTTATCTCAGTTTATTTGATTAGTGTGTCTTTTCAGTCAACACTGGACATCAGTTGGCAAGGGAATTCATTTTAGTTCGAGACTTTTGATGATAAGATTCTTGAAATCTAGTAATAAGCAACGTGTGCTTTCTGATGACTCCATGCAAAGGCTTTCTTACTTTCCTGTGTGGTTGGCAATACAGAGCTAACAAACGAGGGACAGCTGAGAACATGTGTTTAAAATTATGTTTGTAAGATATATTCTCATTGTATGCCAGAAGCACCTTACTTATCCATAAACAACCTCAGCATCAATTTTATTTTTAAAATTTGAGGAATATGATTGTTGCTATTCACCTACTCTGTAAGTTATTTTTTAACATTGCAATAATTTAGTGACCTAAAAAAATTTAAGCAATATTGATTTGTTTTACTATAATTAATCAATTTTCTTCTTCATTTTTCCATTAGTTTTTTTAATCTTACTGTATGGATTTTATCTTTTCATTGTGACTTGTTTAAAAATGCCAAGATTTCTTTTTTTTACATGCCCTGGTTGTAATCAAAGCTCTTAGAAGCCTCAGTGTAATAACTTTTGCATTTCCTATTTCTCTGTGTTAATTTAACACTACTAATTAACCTTTCTATTTTATGCCTCTCACCTGAACAAAGTGTTTCATTTTAAGTCTAATATACAATTAATTGTATTTATTCTTTTCCCTAAGTAATACTGTTTTTTGTTGTGGTACTTCAATTCTAAACAGTCCATAGTTGCTCTACTTCACAGATAATCCATGAACATGTGAGAGTATGTTAAAAGCATCATTTGGAAACAATATTATGTTGTTAGTGAAATAAATTAAATTTTCAAGATTTATATTGTAGTTTCCAAAAATATTTCATGTTCTTTCCTTTTGGTTAAAATGAATGGTAATCTTTACATTGTTACTAAAGCAAATTTAACTAATAAGGAAAAATAAAATCTAAGCAGCAATAAATACTTCCATCAGCAGTTTCCAGCTTGCAACCACAATGCAAATGCTAAAAAATATACCATTAAGTCACTACCGAGCTATCCATCATACAGTGTGAATCTGTGACTAAATTAAATTCAAATAGTGAAATGGGAATATAGCAAGCTATAATAGCAAACAGACTGAATTTGAATTTCAGCATTAATTTACATATTATAAACATCTCTTCATTTTATTTTGATTGTTACATAAACAAAAGTTACTATTCGTGTTCTACTTTATTTTTACTTACATTTCCAATTTAATTCCTAACCTTTTAATAATTATGAATACTATATTTTTGCAATATACCTTGGGAGAATTTGCTGTTAATTAGTCTTAAAAAAGAAGTAATTATTGTTCTGTTAAAATGCATCATTACATGAGCTTTTATTATCATAATGATTTGTACTCTTATTTTAATTATATCCTTTTTATTCTCCTTTCCTCTGATGTTATTTTTTCAACATTTTGAATTGGACACAGCCAATTAACTTTATCCCAGATGAGAAAGTTTTAAACATTTTTTCTTATTAATTTTTATTATTAATAGTGTCAAGAGAATATTTAAACATGTATGAAAATGACAGTAAATCAGGCACAAAGATCTTATTCCATATTACTCTAAAGAATTTCATATGAACTCAGCATAAAATGTAGGTCATGGATCCTGGAATCATATTTAATATAATCATACATTTCTGAATTTTGAATTTGGAGGATGATCAAAAGCAGTTTTAAGTCATTGGGGATTAGGCTAACCAAGGAAAGTTTGCAAAGAAAAAAATAGAAACATATGTTGCATAAGTTTTCTGGTTGTTTTTTTCTGAATAGTTAATAATAGAGAGAATGATTTCCTTTGTTATAAAGTGTCCCACTTAAGTATGACACAATCGATTTTTTTCCTCTAAAGCAGGTGCTAACACTAAATCTAGCATTTATAAAATTAGTTAAATATCCTATATAAGATGGAAGTGATTTCCTTATAGATTTTAGTCAAAATAATGGTTTTGTTACCAGGACAGGGCACATGTTCTAATAGGCTGAATATGAATTCCAGAAAGTCCTCAAACAGGGACTATATAAGCTGATACAGCAAATCGTGGAGTTCAGCCACAGAAGCAGATAAAATGGTAATAAAATCTCAGTTAAAGAAACTACTTTGCATTTGACAGGATTCTCTTTTGAATATGTAATGTCTTTTACATGTTGAAGTAACTACTTCAGAGAAGTTACTCTCATTTAGTAATTTCTATGCAGCTTTCCTAACAAATGTCATTCTTTCACAATAAGTCTTTCTGTAGCTTATATATATATACATACATATATACATATATATGTGAGTATATATATATATAAACTGATACCTCTACTTTATATTATGAAGAATCATCAAAATGGAGGTCAGCAACTTTCAAATGAAAATAAGAATTGAAAGGACTTCTCAGAAGATAGCAGCGTGAGCAGGGTGGGGGACATCTCCTCCCAAAAACATATATATTTATGAAAATACAACAAATACAACAATTCGTAAAAGAGAGACCAGAAGATACAGGACGACACCCAGGCTACAACCACATCTTCAAGGACTCAGCATCTCACGAAGTGGGTAAGATACACAGCCACGTCCTGGCAGGACCCGAGCACTCCCACACCCCAGCGCACCGGTGGGAGGAGAGGATTCAGAGTGGGGAGGGAATGGAAGCACAGGCCTATGAAATAACCAGCCCTGGTGATCTGTGCCAGGAGCGCTGACACACATCGCACAGTGTATTGGATATTAGAGAGACAGAAGGGGAGGATCAGAGAAGGACAATGCACCCGGCTCCCCAGAACAAAAGAAAAGCGCGTGCTTTTTTAAAAGTCTTAAAGAGAAAAGGGCCCAACAAAATCGTCCCAGCACACTCAGCCCAGCAGGATGGGAGTCCTGGGGAATTTCAGACCCCTTGGCTGATGGCTAAGCAAAGCAGCACCGAGGCTTACCACAGAGATCAGCAGCCTCCCATTCATTCCCCCAATGGCCAGAACTACAAAGGGCCCAGCAGAGTCACTGCGGCTGCGGAGTAGTGGAGCAGCAGTGCCATCTACAGCATCCTCAAAGAATCTACTCCTGGCGGGTGTTTTTTTTTTTCTTTTTCTTTTTAAAAGTCTAAAAACCCCAGCTGACACATGTGGTGCCTCCAAGCAACCACTTCTATTGCCATGAAAAGACAGAGGAATATGGTACAAACAAAGCTTAACAATATAACCCCAGAGAGGGAGCCTGATGGGATAGACATGCACAATCTTCCTGAAAAAGAAATCAGAATAAAAGTCATAACCATACTGATGGAACTACAGAGAAATATGCAAGAGCTAAGGGAGGAACTGAGGGAGGCGAGGAAAGACAATGCAGAAATGAGACAAATGATCGAAGGGCTTAGCAGCAGACTTGAAAAGACTCAAGACTGTTAATGGAATAGAAATCAGAGAACAGGAATACAGAGCAGCTGAGGCAGAGAGAGATAAAAGGATCTCTAGGAATGAAAGAATATTAAGAAAACTGTGGACCAATCCAAAAGGAACAATATTTGCATTATACAAGTACCAGGGGAAGAAGAGAGAGAAAAAGGGATAGAAAGTGTCTTTGAAGAAATAATTGCTGAAAATTTCCCCAAGCTGGGGAAGGAAATAGTCTCTCAAACCATGGAAGCCCACAGATCTCCCAACACAAGGGACCTAAGGAAGACAACACTAAGACACATAATAATTAAAATGGCAAAGACAAAAGATAAGGACAGAGTATTAAAGGCAGCTAGACAGAGAAAAAGATCACTTACAAAGGAAAACCCATCAGACTATCGTCAGACTTCTCAAAAGAAACCTTACAGGCGAGAAGAGAATGGCATGATATATTTAAAGTAATGAAACAGAAGGGCCTCAAATCAAGACTATTGTATCCAGCACAATTATCATTTAAATTTAAGGAAGGGATTAAACAATTCCCAGACAAGCGAAAGCTGAGGGAATTGGCCTCCCATAAACCACCTCCACAGGATATCTTAAAGGGACTGCTCTAGATGGAAGCACTCCTAAGGCTAAAAATATGTCACCAGAGAAAATAAAATCATAGCAAAGAAAGCAGACCATCCAAATACTAACTAAAGGCAAAGAATAAAACACCTAGTATATAAAGAATGGAGGAGGAAGAATAAGAAGGGAGAGAAATAAAGAAACATCAGACTGTGTTTACAATAACTTAACAAGAAAGTTAAGTTAGATTGTTAGATAGTAAAGAAGCTTCCCTTGAACCTTTGGTAACCACGAATCTAAAGCCAGCAATGGCAATAAGTACATATCTATCGATAATCACCCTAAATGTAAATGGACTGAATGCACCAATCAAAAGACATAGAGCAACAGAATGGATAAAAAAGCAAGACCCATCTATATGCTGCTTACAAGAGACTCACCTCAAACCCAATGATATACACAGGCTAAAGGTGAAGGGATGGAAAAAAATATTTCATGCAAAGAAAAAGGAGAAAAAAGCAGGTGTTGCAGTACTTGTATCAGAAAAAATAGATTTCAAAATTAAGAAGGTAACAAGAGATAAAGAAGAACATTACATAATTATAAAGGGGTCAGTCCAATAAGAGGATATAACCATTATAAATATATATGCACCCATCACAGGAGCGCCAGCATATGTGAAAAAAATACTAACAGAATGAAAGGAGGAAATAGAAAGCAATGCATTCATTTTAGGAGAGTTCAACACACCACTTACTCCAAAGGACAGATCAAGCAGACAGAAAATAAAGACACAGAGGCACTGAACAACACACTAGAACAGATAGACCTAACAGACATCTACAGAACTCTGCACCCAAAAGCAACAGGATATACATTCTTCTCAAGTGCACATGGAACATTTTCCAGAATAGGCCACATACTAGGCCACAAAAAGAACCTCAGTAAATTCAAAAATATTGAAATTCTACCAACCAACTTCTCAGAACACAAAGGTATAAAACTAGAAATAAATTTTACAAAGAAAGCAAAAAGGCTCACAAATACATGGAGACTTAACAACATTCTTATAAATAATCAATGGGTCAATGACCAAATTAAAACAGAGATCAAAGAATATATGGAGACTAATGACAACAACAACACAAAGCCACAACTTCTGTGGGACACAGCAAAGGCAGTTCTAAAAGGAAAGTATATTGCCATCCAGGCTTATTTAAAGAAGGTAGAACACTCCCAAATGAATAGTCTAAAGATACAGTCACTGAAATTGGAAAAAGAAGAACAAATGAGGCCCAAAGTCACCAGAAAGAGGGACATAATAAAGATCAGAGAAGAGATAAATAAAATTGAGAGGAATAAAACAATAGAAAAAATCAATGAAACCAAGAGTGGGTTCTTTGAAAAAATAAACAAAATAGATAAACCCCTAACCAGACTTACTAAGAGAAAAAGAGAATCTACACACATAAACAGAATCAAAAATGAGAAAGGAAAAATAACGACGGACCCCACAGAAATTCAAAGAATTATAAGAGAATATTATGAGAATCTATATGCTAACAAGCTGGAAAACCTAGAAGAAATGGACAACTTCTTAGAAAAATACAATTTTCCTAGACTGACCAAGCAAGAAACAGAAAAACTAAACAGACCAATCACCAGCAATGAAATTGAAGAGGTAATCAAAAAACTACCGAAGAACAAAACCCCCGGACCAGAAGGATTCACCTCTGAATTCTACCAGACATAGAGAGAAGAAATAACACCAATTCTCCGTAAAGTTTTCCAAAAAATAGAAGAGGAGGGAATACTTCCAAACTCATTCTATGAAGCCAGCATTACTCTAATACCAAAACCTGGCAAAGACCTCACCAAAAAGAAATTTACAGACCAATATCCCTGATGAACGTATATGCAAAAAAATACTGAACAAAATATTAGCAAACCGAATTCAAAAATACATCAAGAGGATCATAAACCATGATCAGGTGGGATTCATCCCAGGGATGCAAGAATGGTACATTAGAAAATCCATCAACATCATCCACCACATCAACAAAAAGAAAAACAAAAACCACATGATCATCTCCATAGATGCTGAAAAGCATTTGCCAAAATTCAGCATCCATTCATGATTAAAACTCTCAACAAAATGGGTATAGAGGGCAAGTACCTCAACATCATAAAGGCCATATACGAAAAACCCACAGCTAACATCATACTTAACAGCGAGACACTGAAAGCTTTTCATCTAAGATCGGGAACAAGACATGGATGCCCACTCTCTCCACTGTTATTCAACATAGTACTGGAGGTCCTAGCCATGGCAATCAGACAAAACAAAGAAATACAAGGCACCCAGATTGGTAAAGAAGAAGTCAAATTGTCACTATTTGCAGATGACATGATAGTGTACATAAACGCTAAAGACTCCACTCCAAAACTACTAGAACTAGTATCTGAATTCAGCAAAGTTGCAGGATACAAAATTAACACACAGAAATCTGTTGCTTTCCTGTACACTAATGATGAGATAACGGAAAGAGGAATCAGGAAAACAATTCCATTCAGAATTGCATCAAAAAGAATAAAATACCAAGGAATAAATCTAGTGAAGGAAGTGAAAGACCTCTACCCTGAAAACTACAAAACACTCCTTAGAGAAATTAAAGAGGACACTAACAAATGGAAATGCATCCCATGCTCTTGGCTAAGTAGAACCTAAAGCCATCTTCAGATTCAACGCAATCCCTATCAAACTACCAACAGCTTTCTTCAATGAACTGGAACAAATAATTCTAAAATTCATCTGGAACCACAGAAGACCCCAAATAGCCAAAGCAATCCTGAGAAGGAGGAATAAAACAGGGGGAGTTATGCTCCCTGACTTCAAGCTCTACTGCTACAAAGCCACAGTAATCACGACAATTTGGTATTGGCACAAAAACGGACGCACAGACCTGTGGAACAGCATAGAAAATCCAAACATTAACCCAAACATATACAGTCAATTAATATATGATAAAGGTGCCTTGGATATACAATGCGGAGATGACAACTTCTTCAGCAGCTGGTGTTGGCAAAACTGGACAGCTACATGTAAGAGAATGAAACTGGACTACTGTCTAGCCCCATACACAAAAATAAACTCCAAATGGATCAAAGACCTGAATGTAAGTGAGGATACCATAAAACTCTTAGGAAAAAACATAGGCAAAAATCTCTTGGACATAAACATGAGCGACTTCTTCATGAACATATCTCCCCAGGCAAGGGAAACAAAAGCAAAAATGAACAAGTGGGACTATATGAAGCTGAAAAGCTTCTGTACAGCAAAGGACACCATCAGTAGAACAAAAAGACATCATACAGTATGTTAGAATATATTCATAAATGACATATCCAATAAGGGATTATTATCCAAAATATATAAAGAACTCACGCACATCAACAAATGAAAAGCAAATAATCCAATTAAGAAATGGGCAGAGGACATGAATAGACACTTCTCCAAAGAACAAATTCAGATGGACAGCAGGCACATGAAAAGATGCTCCACATCGCTAATCATCAGAGAAATGCAAATTAAAACCACAATGAGATATCACCTCACACCAGTCAGGATGGCCAACATCCAAAACACAAACAACAACAAATGTTGGCGAGGATGTGGAGAAAGGGAACCCTCCTACACTGCTGGTGGGAATGCAAATTAGTTCAACCATTGTGGAAAGCAGTATGGAGGTTCCTCGAAAAACTCAAAATAGAAATACCATTGGATCCAGGAAGCCCACTCCTAGGAATTTATCCTAAGAATGCAGCAGCCCAGTTTGAAAAAGACATATGCACCCCTATGTTTATCGCAGCACTATTTACATTAGCCAAGAAATGGAAGCAACCTAAGTGTTCATCAGTAGATGAATGGATAAAGAAGATGTGGTACATATACACAATGGAATATTATTCAGCCACAAGAAGAAAACAAATCCTACCATTTGGAACAACACAGATGAAGCTAGAGGGTATTATGCTCAGTGAAATAAGCCAAGCCGAAAAACACAAGTATGAAATGATTTCACTCATATGTGGAGCATAAGAACAAAGAAAAAAACTGAAAGTAAAAAACAACAGCAAGCTCACAGAGCCCAAGAATGGACTAACTGTTACCAGAGGGAAAGGGACTGGGGATGATGGGTGGGAAGGGAGGGATAAGGGGGAAAAAGGGGCATTACGATTAGCAGATGTAATGTTGGGGGGGCACGGGGAGGGCTGTACAACTCAGAGAAGACAAGTAGTGATTCTATAGCATGTCACTTCGCTGATGGATAGTAACTGTAATGGGGTTGGTGGGGGGGACCTGATGAAGTGGGTAGTTCAATAACCATAATATTGCACATGTAATTGTAGATTAATGATATCAAAATAAATTTAAAAAAAAGAAAATAAGAATTGATTCAAATATCCAAGCCTCGAGCACATTTCAAATTGATTAGTGAGTGGTCTTTCTAAAACAGATAAATAACAACAACAGTGGATGAACATAACACACCTCTCCATAAAATTCTTTCACTGCACTCAAGAATTTAGGACCAAGTACTTCTGAAACCATAGCTCTGGAGCAAGTGCAACTGGTTGATACCATCTTGTGATCAAAAGGAGACAGGATTTCTTCATTTGTTAAATGGTATTAACAGAATAACCTGCAGACTTGCTGGAAACTAAGAAAGCAAATTAAAGTGGTGGCTATTGTGATTTTCTTTGACATATAATCAAATGACTACACATCATAGTTGGTGTGACTGCTTTAAAAGAGGTACGTTTGTACTAGAGTATGAAGTGCAGGTGTGTTTGGAAGGAAGGGTGACGAGGTGTTTATGCTAAAGATGCAGTTGAAGAGCAAATAGAAATAGAAGATAAGGGAATGTTGGAGTATGAGGAAATAACATGAGCAAAGGAGTAGAGGCAAGAGAATGAGCAGAGGCCCAACAATGGGAAAAGCATTTTAGTTTATACAATGTAAATGAAACGTGCACTTGGTAGGAGAGGGTGGAGAGGCAGAGATAAGATCTTATTCTACTTTGAGGGTGTTTGAAGAAATAATGATCAAAATATCCCAAACCTGATGAAAAGCATCAATTTACACATACAAGAACCTCAACAAACTCCAAGAAAAACTCAGAGACTGTTGCCTAGACACATCAAACTCCTGAAAGACAAAAAATGAGTATTGAACATAGTAAGAGATTGGCTCATTGGGTATAAATATCTTTTCAATAAGATGAACAGTGGACTTGTCATCAGAAAACATGGAATTCAGAAGGAAATAGGATGTCATATTCAAAATGCTGAAAGAAAAAGTCAACTGGAAAGTTTATAACCAGGAAATCTGTTTTTCAAAAATGAAGGAGAAATTAAGATATTCCCAGATAAACAAAAAAGCAGAGAATGCCTTGCTGGCACACCTGACATACAGGAAATACTAATTGATATACTTCAGGCTGAGATGAAAGGACAATAGATAAAAACATGAATTCACATGAAGAAATAAAGCATTCTATCAAAGACACTACATAGGTGAATAAAAAATAGTATAAATGTATCTTTGTAACTCCTTTTTCTCCCATCTGATTTAAAAGGCACTGCACAAAGCTATAATTATAAAAACGTTCTGGTCAACTTACGATGAATAAAGATGTAATTTGTGTGAAAATAATAATATAAAGCAAAGGTAGAGGGAAAAAAGCTTTATTGCAGCCAGTTTTTTGTTTACTGTTGAAATTAAGTTGGTATGAATGTGAACAAGATTGTTTTAAGTTAACTACCGTCACTAGGACAACCCCTGTATGTTATATATGTGTGTGTTATATCCTTACACACATGTGTATATGTTATATCCTACCCAATAAAGATATCTATGTGTGTGTACAAAGTTAATAAATTAGTACACTAGAAATTATAAATATAACTCAAGAGAAGGCAGTAATTGGAGAATAGAACAAAAAAAACATAAAAAATTTTGAAACCAAATAACAAATGACACATATAAATTCTGTTTTACTAGTAATTATATTAAATGTAAACTGAGTAAACACTCCAATCAAAAAGCAGAGATTGGAATATTAAAAAAATGTTTCAACCATATGCTGTCTAGATATTCACTGGAGATTCAAAGATATAATAAGTTGAAAGTAAAATGATGGAAAAAGATAATCCATGCAAACAGTGACTAAAAGAGAGCTGGTATTAGTGGCAAAGAAAATAGATTACAAGACAAAGATTTATAAATAAGGAAAAAATGACATTTTGTAATGATAAAGTGGTCTATCCTCAGGAATTTAAACAATTATAAACATATATGCTCCTAAGAAAAGAGTCTCAAAATACATGAAGCAAAAACTGAAATTGAAGGAATACTTGCCAATTCAAATTTAATTGTTCAATACTTTACTTTCAGTAATGAATAGAACAAGTAGGCAGAAGATCATAAAGGAAACAGAAGACTCAAACAGTACTATAAATCATGTGTAATAGTAATCCATAGAATATTCCACACAACAGCAGAATGCATATTTTCCTCAAGTGCCCAGGAAATATTTTCCAGGATGACCATATACTAGGCCATAATACTCTCTCAGTAAATTTCAAAGGACTGAAATCACTTATAGTCTGTTCTGTAACCATAATGGAATTAAAATAGAACTCGATAGGAAAATTAGAAAATTCAAAATATATGGAAATTAAATAACACACTCCTAAATAATCAATGGGTGAAAAAGGAAATCACAAGAAACATTACAAAATATCTGAAATAAATGAAAAGAAAAACACAACAAAACAAACCCATGGGATGCAGCAAAAACACTGCTTTAAAGGAAATTTATGTCTCTAAATGCCTATATAAAACAAGAAGGATTTCAAATCGATAATCTAATCTTCCACCTTAAGAAACTAGAAGAAATAAGAAAGCAAATTAAAGAGAGACCAATGAAAAGGGAGGAAATAATAGCACCAAGTGGAAATGAATGAATAGACAATAGAATGACAAATAGAGAAAACCAACAAACCCAAAATTTCAACAAAATTGACAAACTTTTAGTTAGATGGACCAAGAGGGAAAGAGAAAAGACTTCAACTATGGAAATCAGGAATGAAAGAAGGGATTATTAATCATTACTGACTTTAGTGAAATAGGAAAACTATTATGAGGGAATACTATGAACTACTGTATTCCAACAAATTTAATAACTTGTAAGGAATGGACAATTTCCTAGGAAGACACAAACTACCAAAATTGAATCATGAAAAAATAGAAAATCTGTAAAGACATGTAACAAGAAAGACTGAATTAATAATTAGAAAAACTACCCATGAAGATAAGCTTGCTTGCTTGTCCTGTGATTTCTATCAAACAATTAAAGAATAATTAATACAAATCCTTCTCAAACTTGTCTGAAAAGTAGAAGAGGAAGGAGCATTTCCTTTTTTTATGGAGCCAATATTACCCTGACATCAAAACCGAAGATATCACAAGAAAAGGAAACTATAGGCCAACATCTCTTAAGAATATAGATACAAAACCCTCAGCAAAATACTAACAAACTACATCTAGCAACATATAAGATGGATTACATGGCATTACCATGTGGCTATTATCCTAGGAATGCAACGTTGGTTTAATATGAAAAAATCAGTTTATATCACATATCATCTCAGAAAAAGACAAAAACCACATGACCACTTTAATAGAGAAAGGATTTGATAAGTCCTTGCATGAAAAAAGCTTTCAAAATATTAAAAATAGAAGGGAATTTCCTGAACTTGATGGACACCTATCAAAACGCACAGTTAATATGACACTTCAGCAGAAAAGACTGCATGCTTTCCTTCTACGATAGACCAAGACAAGAAAGTCTGCTACTGCATAGTACTGGAGATTCTAGCCAGGACAGTCGGTTAAGAAAAAGAAGTATGAGGCATTCAGATTGGAAAGGAAGAAGTAAAATAATCCCTAATTGCAGATACATGCTCTTGTACATAGAAAATGCTGTAAAATCCACAGAAAATTAGAACTTATAACCAACTGCATTTTTTTTTCTACCCATTTCTTCTAGTCCTCACCCTTTACATCTGGCAACTACCCATCTGTTCTCTGTATCTATGAGCTTAGTTTATAAATATATATTTAGATTCCACATATAAGAGAGATCATGTGGTATTTTTCTTTCTTTGTCTGACTTATCTCATTTTGCATAATGTCCTTGAGGTACATATGTGTCATCACAAATAGCAATATTTCACTCTTTTTATGGCTGAATAACATTTATTTATATATAACAACTTATTTGTTCATTCATCCATCAATGGACACTTAGGTTGTTTCCAAATTTGGCTACTGTAA
Source organism: Smutsia gigantea (assembly GCA_032199065.1). Lineage (NCBI taxonomy): Eukaryota > Metazoa > Chordata > Mammalia > Pholidota > Manidae > Smutsia > Smutsia gigantea. The sequence continues at coordinate 218,429 of JAVSCE010001598.1, read as the reverse complement.
ATAATGCTGCAATGAACATTTAAGAGTGCATATATATTTTTTAATTAATGTTTTCACTTCCTTTGGATAAATGCTCAGAAGTGGAATTGCTGGATCATACAGTATTTCTATTTTTACTATTTTGAGGAACCTCCATATTATTTTCCATAATGGTTTCATGGCTACACCAATTTACATTCTCACTAACAGTGCATAATGGGTTCCCTTTTCTCCACATCTTAGCCAACCCTTGCTTTATCTAGTCTTGTTGATAATAGCCACTCTAATAGATGTGAAGGGATACCTCATTATAATTTTGATTTGCATTTCCCTGATGATTAATGATGTGGAGCATCTTTTTGTGTACCTGTTAGCCATCTGTATGTCTTCTTTGGAAAAATGTCTGTTTGGTTCCTCTGCCCATTTTTAAATTGGCTTGCTTTTTTGCTATTAAGTTGTGTGAGTTATTTATACATTCTGGCTATACATGTGTAATCAGTTTCAGCAAGGTTGAAGAATATAATGTAACTATACAAAATTAACTGCATTTTTATATACTAAGTATGAACAATCAAAATGAAATCAAGGAAATAATTTATAATAACATCAAAAAGAATAAAATATTTAGAAATAAATTTAACAAAAGTTCAAGACTTAGGCACTGAAGACTAAAAAACATTATTGAAGAAGTTAAAGAAAATTTTAGTAAATGGAAAAACATCCCATGTTCATGGATTGGAACACTTAATACTATTTAGATGGCAATACTTTCTAATTTGATCTATAGATTCAATGAAATTTCCACAAAAACTCAAGTGCCATTTTTTAGAAATTGACAAATGGATCATATAATATATATGAGAATGAAATGAATCCAGAATAACCAAAATTATATTTAAAAAGATCAAAGTTGGAAGACACATTTCCTGATATGAAAATTTACAACAAAACTACAGTAATCAATGTAGTGTGTAATATATAAGGATAAGAAAATAGATAAATGGAAGAGAATGGAGAGTCCAGAAATATACCCTTATATGTATTATGCCCTTAACATCATTGTTTGATTTTAGGTGACGATGCCAAGAAAATTCAATGGAGAAAGAATACTCTTTTCAACAAATTGTACGGGGACAACTGGTTGTCTACACGCAAAGAATCAATTTGAATCCCTACCTCACACTGAATGCAAAAACTGACACAAAATGGATCAAAACCTAAATGCAAAAGCTACAGTTAAAAGGATTTTAAAAGAAATATAGAAGTAACTTTCCATAATTTTATGTTAGGCAATGGTTTTTCAGATATGATATCAAAAGCACAAGAGACAAAAAAAAAAGAATATAAATTGAACTATGTCAATATTAGGAACTTCCGTATTTAAAAAGACACATGGAGAAAGTGAAATGGAAATCCAAACCATGTAAGTTATACAAGTTATGGATTTGCTATGACACTTACATTGAAAATATATTAAGATCTATTACATCTCAACAATGATATGACCAAATTTAAAAACGGGCAGAGAATTTGAGTATATATTTCTCCAAAGAAGATAGACAAAAGGCCAATAAGTACATGAGAATATAGTCGACATCATTATTAACTAGGAAATGCAAATCAAAACTTCGATAATACTTCACACACAGTAGAATGACTGTAATAAAAAAAGAGATAGTAACAGGTATAGGTGACGATGTGGAGAAGTGGGACTCCTCATAAATTGATAGCTTATAAATTGATGCAGCCATTTTGCAAAGCAGTTTGGCAGTACTCACAAAGTTAAACATATATATGGCCCAGAAATTTGACTCCTAATTCTGTACTCAAGAGTAATGAAAACCTGTCCTCATACTAACTTGTACATGAATGTTCATAGTTGCATTATGGAAAACTGTCAAAAAGTGGGAATAATTAAAACGTCCATAAACTTATCAATCAATTAACATAATGTGATCTATCCATACCATAAATTATCAACTCATAAAAAAGGAATGAAGCAGTCATACTTGCTACAACATGGATGAAACTCAAATCATTATGATAAAGGAAAGAAGCCAGTCCAAAATCCACATTCTACTTATACAAGCTGTCCAGAATTAAGCAAACCCAAAGAGACAGAAGGTAGATTCACGGTTACCAGGAGCTGGGGGGAAGGAGGTTTGGGAAACAACTACTAATGGGTACAGGGTTTTTTGGGGGTAATGAAAATATTCTTAACTTGGATGGTAATGATGGATTCCCAACTCTGTGAATATTATAATAACCACTGAATTGTACACTTTAATATGGTCACTTTGATGGTATATGAATTATATATCAACAAAGTCCTCATTTAAAATGAAAAAGGACATAAATTTAAAGAAAAGAAACAATCTATTGTGTTTTATCCAAAGCAGATCTAACTTTTTTGTCAAAAATTCTTAGAGAAAATGGCAAATGATAAAAATAAGGAATAGTTTTCATGGGAAGTTTTAGAGGTTTATTGAACTTTCCCTTACATTACTATTTTCATTAGAATGCTTTCAGCAAATTGCATGAATCACTGAGCCTGCCTAACAGAGGGCACTTAAATAAAATCTACGATTCCAAGTATGACAGGAGGACAAACTGTTAAGATGATGTTCAGGTTTGTTAGATTATCTCTTCAATTTAATTGTTATAAAAAAAGAATTTATTTTCACATGAAACAAAATTTATTCTCAATAACATTTTGCTGCAAAAAGGAAAAGGAATAAACCATTTGAAAAGCTGAAAATCAACAAAGAAACCAAAATTACTTTAGGATAAAGCGTCCTGAATGTCTTTATTGTGAAAAAAACCAAACACAAAAATTGGAATGTGACCATATTTAGACTGTCACTTACTTCTCTTTAATGGTAAATTTTATGGAATCTATTTTACAGATTCCAATTACATTTTTAAAGCTTTAAGGGAATAGCTTTTCTTTCTTCTGAAATCCCATTAAAATAGATTACTTATGTTAACTGATGCATATTAGAGTGTAGATGTTCATTTTTCTTTTCCTACGAAATTTAAGTGTGCATCTTTTCACACTAAAAAGAGAAGAATATATAAACTCAAAGTAAAATTCCACCAGAATAGCATCTATCTTACATCTATCTTATAAAATGACCTATTTTGGTGTTGAATATTGAAAGCATATAGATAAAATCATCAAAAAGAACAACGGTGATATATTTAACAAAAATGATCTTTTATAATCATATTCATATAAATAAAAGATAAGCACAAATTTCACCTAGTTCATAAAGCATAATTTCTCAAAAAGACACATTAAAAAAATTGTGGCTGATAATATACATACTTTATAAATCAGTGTGTATGTGCTAAGTGTACTTTCTTCACTTTGTATGTTATAAAATTCATAATTTATGTTGTTACCAAGCATTAGGATCCTACAATAAATGAAAAATTTCTAGAGTAGTAACTATAAATTATAACAGTTTTTATTCATGTGAAGATAAAATAAGAAAAAGCAACAAAACCAAACAAATATCTTTATAGTTTATTTCAAAGGGTTTTAATTTGAATTCTGTCAAATCACTGGTATTTCAATAATTGCCTGTTCATTTTTGCATAATATCTTAAAGATAAATACACAATTAGTACAAGTAGTGTTATTATGACATCAATTTCGTGCCAATGTTTTCTTGCTGCTTCCAAGCACTGCCTTTGGTATCTGTTCCTAAGAATTGTAGTTGGGCTCTGGAACTGCCTAGTGTTTCTTTCACAGGCAATAACAAATTATTTAAGAACCCTAACCTCAATTTTAGATCTTTATATTAAGATATATAGCATGTAACTCAGGTTGTTCTTTTGGTTAAGAGTGACAGAAAAAATTCAGCCATAACACTTGTAATAGCCCTGCTTTTCTGTAAGAGCTTTGTAAGTGGCATTATGAAACTACTTCTAGACCTGTTTATGTGGAAGGGAAGTAGGATTTGAAGGTGACATAAGGTATTTAATACTTACGAGTGAATCACAAAACCAGCACAAGGCTTCCTGATAATATTATACCCATGTATTTTTCCTTTTTTAGCCCTTCTCCCCTCCCCCATGGTATTTTTAGACCCTATTTTGCTGGTATTTCTTTCAAAATTTCATAATAAAAGATATAATGATTTCACAGACCCATCTATCATTTTATGTCCTCAGCTAATAATGATTAAAAAAACAAAATCTCTATCATTTTATAGAAAAATCAATGGTGTTGACAATAAGTTTGGAGTTTTGTAAATTTACATTAACCTTCTAAGACACATTAATGGTATATATATACATATATATATATATATATATATATATTTATGTCTCAGGGGGTTAAATTTCTTTGGAAGAAAACATGTGTTTATTAAGATTTATATATAGTATAACCAAATTATCAATTCAAGGAGACTTAGTTCTGCTCATTTGTAAAAGTACAAAACAGGAAATCCAGCTGCATGAATATATCCATTCATACAAAAGATTTAGCACAACTCCTACCCTAATTTCTTGCGTGTGTGTGAGAACATTGGGGTATTTTTGAAAATTATAAGTGAATGAAGTTAAGTTATATTTAATGATACATAAGAGCAGCTTTCTTTTACACAGTTTAAATGTTTTTTTCCCAATATAGATCATATGTAGAAATAACAAATAAGAACAAATTTACACTCTTCTCAGTGTCACCTCAAAAAAACTTGTCCAACTGGTGGCCTGATAGGAGAATTGAGTATTTGGTGCATTTCCCAAGTTCTAACATATAACTGAGCTATGCCTTGGGAAAGCCATGTCTGCCAGCATGTCTCAGCAAAAGGTTCTGGATTGTCACTTGTGAAGGTGAGAGTCTAGAAATGAAGACAGTCACATCCTGATAAGCAGCTCTCTTCATCCTCACAGGCAGCCCAGCATGGGAAGAAAATACCCAGCCTGTTTGTTAACAAACAGAAACAAATACAGGAGGGTTCGAAATGCTTGATGTCCATATGAATAGAACTCCCCTCCCCTGCCTTTGTTTTCACTCTTGCTATGAAAGGCATCAAAAAAAAAAACATGGCATGCCTATCTAGTTGCAGTCAGATCTCACAGGCTTGGGATCTCCATTTTAACAGGCTTTGCACCTTGCTGCTAGGGTTCATAGGGTATTAATTTCAAAGCTTAAATTTCAAAAACTCATTCTAATTCCTTAGTGGAAACATCACAGAAGCCTTCTTGTACTGAGTGCATCCTTGAGGAGAACTTTCCTCCTTCTTCAATTCATCTACACATGATAAACAACCAATTAACATTTGAAGCTGGCAAGGTGTTAATAATCTTTTTAAAATCCCAAGAAAAGCATAAAGACAGTTAGGCAGAAAGACAGACATGAGTGGGGTGGAGAGAGAATAAAGCCAGCAAAGCCCACTACAAAGGACTCATAGAGTCAACCAGATAAAACCAGAGAGCCAGAAAGGACTCACAAAGTTAATCAGTTGAAGTTTCAAGGGCCAGGAGGAACTTGGAATGTCCAGACCCTCCCCAGATGAGATGATTCCAAGCAGAAACATGCCCCAGATAAAGAAAAACATCAGAGGACAGACACAGCAAACATCAGAGTCCAGTTAGACCAGGCCTCCCAGGCCAAGGATTGTCAGTCAAGGATTTCTCTGTCCCGCCAAAACCCCATAAAACAAGTCTCACCATAAGCAGCCCACCTGTGCATCCTTAGGCAGCCCCCTCTGTCACCCTATGCAGAGGGCAAGGAAGCTTTGCTTTCTGGACTTTGGTTTCACACCTCATTTTTCCTGACTTCCCTGCATCATCAGACCGAACTCCTTCCTAACGAGTATTCTGTGTCTTATAAAACATTATATAAAAATATATCCAAATATGGCAACATGACAATTACAAATATTTTTATTCATATTCTTAAATTTAATGAATCTAAGTGCTTATAACTGCTTTTTAAGTTTGTAGTTGTATGTTAATTTGCCAGATTTAGCAAACAAAATACTAGGACACCTTTAGATTTGAAATTTTCTCCCAAGTCCAAATTTAACTGATACACTGCTCTTAATCTGTTAGCCAGATCTGTAAAAAAACACTTATTAGAAAACTACATGGTTCTATATTACCTAAGTAATATGGGTATGGCATATGATGTGCAGTAACAAAAAATGGGGACAGAAACTTTAGAAAATCTCCCACAAGCTGTATTAATCACTAAAACACATGACTTCAAATTATCTGTTTGATTTCTTCTACCATCGGGTGTGAAGTTGAAATGAATGTAGATAAACTTCTGCTTTCTGCAAAAAACTAAGGCTTACCTTAGTTTTTTGACAGGGCCTGTACATAACAAAGCTCTTAATGGGAGCTGAAATTGTCTCCAATTATACCCGGTGTCTTAAGGTGGGTCAGCCTAGCTTTTTATGCTCTTAAAATGTCTCTGATTTTTTTTAGGGTTACCAAATTAGGACTCCATGAACTTTTGTCCTGACTTAAAAGTTCAAACTCGGAGGAATGCACTATATACACTATGATTCTTTTTTTTAAGATTTCCCATGTCAGGTTTAGAGATGCACTTACAAATTTATGCATGAGAAGGAATATGAAGAAGACCAGGACTGGAGTTCAGGCTCATCACAACTGTGAGGACTGAGGGAATGAATTATCGACTCTGATTTCAGAAATGGAGGGAGTTTCTTTTTCACTTACAAGAGAATTTATTCAACAAATGTTAATTAAACATCTACTGTTCTATATTCTAGACACTGGGGATACAGCAATGAGATGAACAGGCAACTGTGTATGCCCTCAGGGAGCTTACAGACCAAGGTGGGGAGATGGGTTATATGTATGCAACTTTAATTTGAATACAAATTGTTAAAAAAAAACATTTCTTATGTTTCCTTTTTATGCATGTATATGAATTATATAATATATATATAATATATAAAAATGTATCTTATTCTGCCCATTAGTTGAGCATTCTTATGACAACTTTTTACTTTTTTTATTGAAGTACAGTTGACAAAATATTATATTTGTTATATTATAAGCTTTATATAATACATTCAAATTTTTTTCTTTGATTTCTGGAGGCCTAACCAAATCCCTAACCTTAATAGGCCAATCAACATCTACACTTCCCCAAGAGGCTCTTGATTAAGCATTCTGCAATGTGTATAACTGTCCAAACACTGTGTTGTATGCTTGAAACCAGTAAAATATAGCAACTAATATTATGTCATAATATTATATATACATTATATATAATGGAATATTACTCAGCCATAAAAAGAAGGAAATCTTGCCATTTGTGATAATATGGATGGACCTAGAGGATATTATCCTCAGTGAAGTAAGCCAGGGAGAGAAGGACAAATATTATGTAATTTTATGTATATTGTGGAAGCTAAAACACAGAACACATGAACAAACAAAACAAAGCAGACTCATAAACATAAGAGAACAAATTGGTGGTTGTGAGTGGGGAGACTGTACAGGGTCAGACAAAATACATGAGGGGGATAAAGAGGTAACAACTCCCAGCTATAAAGTAGGTAAGTCATGGGGATGAAAAGCACAGCATAGACAATATAACCAATAACACTGTAGTAACTTTATATGGTGCCATATGGTAACTACACATATTTTGGTGAGCATTTCATAATAAATACAATTGTCAAATCACTGTGTTGTACATCTGAAACTAATAGTCCATGTCAACTACATTTCAATAAAAAACAATAGTAATGTGGGAACTGTCACTCCAGGATGGTACACACAATGGCGTGAGCTGTGGGTGGAGAGTGGGACTGTAAGGATACCCATGTTCATGGAGAAGGCAGAGGAAGAGAAGTCTGTGGAAAAGCCAGAAAAAGAATGATCAAAAAGCACTCCCTGGGGAAGAAGGTGGGATATCAGCAATGTCAAAGGAAGTGGAGAGGACCTGTATTAAATTAGGATTACATAATTAAGTTAAATTAATTTTATTTCCTAAATAAATATCTATTTAATTAAAATAAATAGTTCAACCACATCATACATTAATATTACTTGATTGGATTATTCAATTAATTATTAAGTCCTCATATAAGGAGCTCCCTGGATTCTGTAATACTCAGAATTACAATTTTTAATGGCAGTTGTACAACTTCAGAATCATCTTTGTGAAAAGGTAGGGTCACCAGCGGCCTCTGAAGATAGTGTTTGTTATTTGTAAAGTATTAGGGGAACTTCTCACGGCTGCACTGCAACAATTCAAAGGCAATTGTTTCAAAGGAAAGAAACAATTATTTGCATAATGACTGTTTTGTAATCTACAAAGCACAGATACTAATTGTGTACTCAGAGTCGTTGGAGAGAGAATTAGAGGTGATCAGTTCAATTTCAGCCTTTTATAGCCACAACAGTAATGGCCAAGATGGACAGAGGGCCCCTTTTGTACGCAGCCCAGATCCAACTGATTTGCAAGGAAACCCAATTCCCCAGTGAGTATACGACAAGTGACATAAATGACTTGTTCATGGCGACAAAGCCCGTGAAGGAGAAGCCATGGATGACACCCAAATAATCTACTTAACCATCATCATTCATGGGAGAGGACGGGAGGCAGCGTCACTCGCTGACATGTCTATGGGAGTGGAGCACAACCCAGAGTCCTGTCCTCAAACACCCTGCCCCATTTTCTGCCCCTTCTGACTCATTGTGGATAAAATAAAAGAATCAACCACATTTTCAGACACTGATATGAATAGCACATGCTGAAATTACTCATCATGCATGGTCTTGGTAAAAGCTTATCACGGCTTCAAATTTTAGGCCAAATGTAGAACTATAATCCACAAGGATTTTCTCTGTCCTGGCATCAGTGAAGCCTGACATTGATGTGAGGTACTGTGGCTACTTTTTCACTGTACACATTGAGCCGCAGCTCCCTGTAGATCTTCCCTGATCCTGAAATGGAAAGCAGCTTACAGAGTTTGAAAAGATTATATGCCACTTCACTAGTGATGCCTCTCCCCAGAAGAATCTTCACCATCCTAAATCATCAGAAACATTGTCAGCCTAGGACTCAAAGGACTTTGAGTTTACCTAAAATGTCAATTATTTCTCAGTACAGACTAAGAGAGTTTTCACTAAAATTCACAAAATAGATTACCCATTTGAATCCTGAAATAGTTAAGATAAATTTTAGATATATTACATGGCCAGCATTTCTAAATCTTGAAACATGTTTGGCATGATACATTCATTTGCTGTACTGTTTTACAAACTATCCTTAATTATCAGATGTCACTCCTGTTGGGGGAAAGGAGCCCCTTATAAGAGAATTTTAGTTTAGAAAGCGGCAGATACTTAAACATGGGCCTGGATCGTGCAGATCACACATCCCACACATCACCCCTCAGCATGACTTCTTTTGATCCACAAATCCTCTTACGATGAGGGACCTGTGTGGTTTTGGGTGCGACCCTGTTACCTGTGGTCCTAGGTAAGTCATCAGGACTACCATGCTGTGCGGCTCCCTTCAGAGCTTCCTAGTGATGTCTGGGGATCTTGACTAAGGGAGACCATTCAAGACCACGGCTAGCAAATACAATACATTCGGGGATTCCCAGAAGCCTGCCGCACTACTGAAAGTCATCTGGCTAGGCTCTCTTCTTGTGAGGACATCTTGTGGACTCAGCCTGGTTTGTTTCAGTAGAGGTATCCTTTCCCATGCCTGCCTCGCCTTTTATGGAGAAGTGTGACAAGGTGGTGTCTTCAGTGGGTGTATATACAGGCTGCTTGGCATCAAGCAATCTGGGGGTGACCCCACATGTTTACAGGAGTGCTCTGGGGAGCCACAGGCTTGTATCTGAGACCCTAGGGGCAGTTTGGGACATTGGGTCTCCCAGGATGTTATATTAGGGTCACTCTCCTGTGGAGGGAAAGAAGCCCAACTTATAAGGGAATTTGAGCTTGGTAATCATAGCTCCCTCTGGGGTAATGTTTGACCAAATTTAACAAACCTATGCTGACTCATAGTACTTAACGTATCTCATGACTTAAGAACCATTGATGAAATTACTTGAAAATTTTTTCAAAGATCAGAAACAGGTGCACTTAACTACGGAACCTGAAGTTTGTCTTTTTGTTTATATGGACTCTATTGGTCACACTCCAGTCATGGGGAGTTATTTCCTACATCATCAATTCATGTGGATTATTCACGGTTAAAAGATGCAGTTTCTTGGAGCATGATGTTGCAATGGTTTAGACCTTCAAATATGAACTTTAAATTGAAGCAGCCATGGATTATCCTACTCTCTCCTCTCTATATTAGGTGACCGATTTTTCCTACCCTTTCCAGTTTAGAGATAATTTTTCTTGAAAGTGAAAAAAATAGTGAAGTTACATCTTGTTTCTTGTAATCTAATGTTACATCCAAAATTTCCTAAGGATCTGAAGCCTGTAAGTGGCAGAGCAGAGCTGGGACTTGAATTCAGCATTCTGTTTCTACCACTTCAGCTATTAAATACTCACTATATTTCTATCTGCCCTGTGGTTCCACAGATTTACAATGTTCAATAGTGTAAAATAAATAAATATGTTCTTTCCTTCATAGAGTCTTTATTTTCTAAGAAGCGATGTTGCAACTGGGCAAAACCAGGGGCAAAAATATACCCAACTTTTATTTCAAACCCCAAATGCATCTCCACTAAGTGGAAGGTAGTCTTAATGATCCTGCAGAAACATTATAAAAGTTAAAATTATAAATTACAGGGCTTGAGTTTATTATACAAGATATATAATTAATCTTTGTTTTTTCATTACCCCACTATAAGGTTGGGGTCAGGGTTTTTTGTGCTGTGAGACAGCCCCTAACTTTTCAAGCAGGCTGTAAATATATATTCCATATTGAGTTCTTCATCTGGCTTTAAGAGAGGAGGCAGAAACAAAAAAGGAAAAATAAAGGATGTGTATGTAAGTGTCCAATCCAATGCTAATTTATATTGGCCCAGTCACTCTCCCGGTTATCCCCAGTCCAGCTTCTCTGTCCCAGAAAGACTTTCATCTTCCGGGGATATTCTGTGCCTGAGTAGCCCCAGCCGGTCTCAGCAGTGGCCTGGTTTCTATGAAGTGAAGCACCCTTATTACTTTGTTAGGCTGTCTAACTCTGCACTGATACACCCAGAATAAAGACAGAATCACATGACCTCTAAGAGGTCTGCCCCAAATCCACTCACGTACCTCAGTATATTCTGCTTTACATCAGCCTGTGAGGCTACATGAAACATATTTATGTTTTATGACCCACTTTATAATTTTGGAAGCCTTTCAGTGTTTCTACCGTGAGAAAGACTGTTTCCTCCAGGAGGAAGGCTGTTGACTCCCTGAAGTTTTAGAAGGCCGTGATGGACACCAGCATGTGTGTGTCCAAGTCATTGCTGTGCTCATGAATCTCCTTCCCAACGCTTGTGTACACAGTAAGATGGCGCTTTCTATTATGATCCTGAGTCTACAGGAAAAAATGGGTAGTAAATTAGATCCAATTATCTAGACTATCTATATAATTGCAACATAGGTTTATTACATTAGAGAGAACTACCAGAACGGTTCCAATTGCCGAGAATTAGATGCCTGAGAAAACCACAGCAGAGAGGAACCCTGCATACCTAAGCATAAAAACTATACATTTTAGTTTATTCTACCATTTACCCAAGCATATAAAATTGATCTAGTGTGTGACGTGGGAGCTCCCCTTTCTGAGTGCCCATTTACTCACCTAGGAAATGTGGCAGATGTACCATGTCACTTTTAAATTCCTTCAACTCTAAGATCTTATCATTCGAATGTGGAATTGTTCCTCGGTTAACATAAAACACTTCATTCACATTAGGAGAATTCTGTTAAAATGTATTGCATAAACATGGATGCATTTGATGTTTGAAACTTATCAGTGTATCGAAAACCTTCACTGGTGAGAGACTGATAATTTTCTAAGTGTCATAATTTGAGATTGAGGAGTGTGACAATGAGGAAAGACAACTTCATTTGAAATGGAGTCGGGAAGCCCGGTCTGGGGAGCTCTCTGGTGCACACCAGCGGGAGAAGGGAGATAAGAATTACTCTGTCAAGGGAGGGCATCTTCACACAGGGATTTTACCTCCTGCTTTGAACAAAAAGAAGGAAGATTCTTCCTGCCCCCAAACAACACATTAACCTCTGCTTGTAGCCAATGAGAAACCCCCACAACCTTGAACTCTAATTTTTCCCAATGTACTGTTGTTCAAAACAGCCTTCCTCGAATTTATTCCTCAAACCTTTTAAAAGCTGACCTTCCCTACATCTCTTCAGACGTGCCTGATTTTGCCATAATTTGCTTGTCCAAAATTACAATTCCTCTGCTCTTCCCAAATAAACTGGTTTTGCTAGTAAAATAACTCGTTGACAGGAGGAAATATTTGTGTGTTTTTTTTGCATTGTGTCAGTGCAATGATTTTTTAAGAATTAAGAGCAAATGAATATTTAGACATCAAAAGAGCTGCTTGAAATACTGAACACTGTATTATTAAAGCTCACCAGCTGAGGTTTGCTGACAAGAGAAATAATCATAAAACATAACCTTCTATTTCATCAGAGAAAGTTATGCCTCCCCAACATCTGAAGCCTAACAGCCATAAAATGGTTTCATACAAGAGACATCCTACTCAAAACAGCTGTCTGCAAGGAAAATAAATGGGATTTAATCTACCATAAAATGAATTGCACGATTTATTTTTCTTGAGGAAGTCATGCCTTTGTGACATCAGTGAGCTATAACAGTTTTGCTGTGGAAAGAAGTGTCTCTTTCTATACCAAACCCATATTAATCTAGCCATGTGGAGTTTTCCTTCAGAAAAAGCACCTGGAAAGACAGTAGTTTATCCACCAGAGGATGATGCAGATGCCCATCTCTGTGTTTCAAAAGACAGATTTAAATATGAGTCCTAAATAATTGTTCATCCAGAGATAGATAGGCTTTAAGATGCTTGGTTATTAAGGATGAAATATATGAAATTGTCACTCAGCCATTTAATGTCCTACAAAAAGTGACAATTTCATATGCTTCAAACTAGCATAAGAGAAAAATAACTGCAAAAGAACATAATGGTCGTGATAAAGATGACAGATGAGATGATTTTATCACTTCTTCAAAATGAAAAAAATTAAAAAAACCTTAAATATGACTCACAGAGCAAATATAAATAGTCATAACCCCCAAACTGACTGACTACTCTATGTGGGCATTTTAAACTCATTTCATAATAGAGTTACAGTATGTGCTAATTTATGTGTTTTATTCACTGCAGCACACAGATGTTTTTTTAAAGACAAAGGGAAAAAAAGTAATAATAACAAAGTTTTCAACTGTGAACACATATTCCAACTGAACAAGGAATGCAGGCTGTGCCTTCTCATTTATTACACATTTTCCAAGATGCTTACTTTTGTGCTCAAAATTAGCCTAGAAGCATCCGTTCTGATGACTTAAATTCTCTCAAACTACAGTCTCACATTGCATTAGAACATTTTTGAATAGTTTTTGTTAAAACTAACCACATAAAAATGTCTATTTGTATAGAAGTTTCAGCAAATTTTTTGTAAATTATAAGTCCTACTGAGACAGAACTGAAACTGAAATTAATTTAATCAAATTTAGATATATTATCATCATCTTTAGAGGACAGAAGAGTACAATCTGTAGTGTCCTGAACCTGCTAGTGCCAGTAGGACACAGGCTAATTCATAAAGCAATTCACTAGGCATAACATAACCGTTCAGACAGGAATCTCAAGATCCTTTATCCTAACCTGCAAAATAAGCACTTAAAGTAGGTTTCTACCAGAATAAATAAAGCCTTCTGGTGGTGATCATGAGGCTTGTACATGTGTGAACATGCCTGAAAACTGGAAAGCTTATTCACATTTGCTCTATCGAAGAAAAATGAGAAAACAGAAGGTTACCTTAGACCCCTAGGCACAAGTAAGGCCCCACAAGGATGTATGACTCTCACTGTATTTGTCAGGTAAATTCTTTTGTTTAAAAAGACATCCACATTACGTGAGATCGGATTTTTCATTTTAAAGTAGAAAGAGAGAAATCCCAAATGGCTTTGCCTTCTGAAACAGATTCAACATAAAGCATATTCTGCCACTGATGAATAATACTCATATTTTCTGAATGCAAAAAGACTCTCATGAGTCGGTTTTGTATTTTGTGACTCCCAAAACTTACTCTTCTGGGTTGTAGCTGATTCTCCCCTGACCCTGAGAACAAACACATCACTGCTTTACGTTCCTATTTACGGCTCTAGAAAATAGTGTTACTCTTCTTAGTCTCCCTTTCAACCACAAATGCTAAACTAATTGGTAAGATGAAACAACTTTATTAAAACCATATGTTTCGCCATTGTGCAACATGATGGTCAATAACATCAGCAGAAATCAGAACAGCTTTCTCTCAGTTCTGTAGTAGAGAATTTCAAAATAGGAAGACACAATTATGTTTTACCATGTTTTCTTAGTTACGGCTACTTATTAGTATTTAAAATATTTTTATTTTAAAATGCAATTTTCCTTACAATTTAAAATTTAAATATTAAATCTAAACAATTTCAAGATTCATTTACAGAGACTAGCTCTCAATAAGCCCATGACATGAAAATTACTTGTCTCCTAGTCTAGTGGAGCATCTGACGGAAGACCAGGAGTGAAACATTTTTGCCGGCTGTCACCTCAGAATCGTTACGTGCACTTTAGTGTTAGTATTTTATCAGGCAAAATAGAAATGCACTACCATTCTTCATCTATTTTATGACCTATTCACACTGATGATATCTTCCAACTCTGAATAGTTGTAAAGCTTGTGCTAACTGATCTGTCTGCTCATGGAAGCTTCTTTAATGTATATTGGAGACTATATGAGTAAAATAGAACCTGAAATTCAAGATTTATCACTACCATTTGTGAAGAGATTTAAGTCTTGCTATTTTAAGGATTTATAAATGCTTTCAACCATGTGAAGAGGCTAAGATTTTTATGTTAATAGGCACCTTCAAAGACACTGCTTTGCTGTTGATTGGTATGTATTTTTCCATATAAATATTTCTGGGTACGTTACACATAATTTTCTTTCTCTTTCTGAAGTTAGCATGAAAATTATTGAAAGATTTCAAAGCAAAAAATTCTACAAAATGTTGGAAGGCATATTTGTTACAAAGAAGAAATATTGGATAACTGAAGGCAGTAGCCTGAGACTAAATATATAGTGCTGTAAAATTATTTCATAAGTAGGCAGATAAAATGTCTATAAATTTGTAAAAATGCCAAACTTTGTCAAAGAAATGCAATAATAAATGTAAAATAAATACAGAAAACGGTACAGAAATAATGCTACAGAATTTTCACCCCAACCACTTCCTTATATATAGATTTATAAATCCAGTATGAAGTACACACTAAAAAATTAAAACAGAAAAATTTATTCCATAATAAATGTACATGAAACAATAGAAGTTAGGCTATTTGCACATCCATATTACTCATTAACACTTCAGGGCCAAATGTGAAACACAGGACAGTTATTCTGACACCTTGATTCACATAGAAATCACACATAGATTTTGCAAGAATGAAAATTCTGATATATCTGAATGAGGCAAGAGTTTCTGCATTTCTAAGAAGCTACACTGTGATGTGACGCTGCTGGTCCGAGGACCACACTGAGCAGCCCCAGTCTATGCTGTCTGGGAAAAGATGACCCACTTCTTTAACGTCACTGCCCTTGCTAGATTGGGAGATAGTTTTGGGCTCTGGTTTTCCCACTAACTAGTATTTGGGACACGGTAAGTCTGTGACATTCAAATACTTGGCACCCACCTTTCCGGACCAGGAAGTTGGAGACAGCAGGGGCAACAGGAGTGAGTGTGTGTGCACACACCGGTGTCGGTGTGCATGCACGGCAGCGCCTCCTGCTCGCATTAGGGGAAGCGTGTCTGCGCTCCCCTCAACATGCATGACTATCCTCGATATGAACTTGCATCCATCTAAGCACATGAAGTTAGAGACGCTCAGGCCCAAACACCCCCTTATCTCTGAGCTTAAGCCGCTGCTTATTTCACACATTCCAGCATTTTCCATGTGGATGCTGTGAGGTTGCCTGGCATTTGGAGATAAGCCCAGGATCAGTCCTGCTTTAAAGTCATCATGAACCCTTGGTACAGGCCTCAAGTTAAGTTGTTAAATGCATTGCTTGCTGAGAGCTTACTGGAAAAAAAAAAATCACATTGACTAACTTTGGTAAACTTCAGGCAGCAAAAAGAGAGTTGCTGAAGATTTACCTGCAGGCCTGCACCTTCATGCTTTTACAGGCCGTAGGCTTACACTCCCAGGCTAAAACAACATTCTGGTTACCCAGCTTGTTTGAGGAAGAGGATCTAAACTGGGAACTGCTGGATTGGGTACTGCTTTTCTTTTCTTTAAGCAATTTTATAACTGGTTCAACCCTATTCAAACAGATTTTTAAAAAATCACTTTGCAAGGTTTGTAGTCATTCTGTAATGATACAGTATTTTAGTGTTTTCTTTCTCTATTGCTAGGAAACCAACTACTACAGAATCTGCCAGTCATTACAATGCTTACATTTGGGGAAACTATGAATTCCAAGTGACATTAGACTTGCACTTTATGCTATTAACATGGCTGACTAAGACATTGGCTTTCTTAGTTGTGTGTGTGTGTGTAGGGATTCTAGTGCCCCGGAAGTCATAAAATCTGAAGCATTGATATTTGAGTTAAGTTTTGTAAAAATCTGATTGCCTTTGGCCAAAGGACACTGCAGGGTATCTAGAAAAGCTCTAAGTGCAAAGCTGTTTAGATGCTTACAGAACAGACTCATAATTGGAATATAGTCCTATAAACAAAAATAAATAAGACTGCACATTTTAGAAATAATTTCCTAAAGGAAGCCAAAAACCACTATATCTTTTTGTTCTTTAAAATGTGTTCAGTCTTCTTAATTTGATTTCTAAAGAATTGGTAAGCATGACTCTACATTTCACAGGCTTATGATTTCAGGGTTGCCCTCCCATCCCCCAAAAAATCCAAATATACTTAAGGTGTAAAGTATAATAGCATTTAACAGCAAGGGGACAGGTAATATCAATAAAAAGGGACAGAGAGAGGTCTCTGCCTTAGCAGCTCTGTAAGCAAGAAATGTCTTGGACCCCCTTTTTCCCTTGTAATAGTTAAAGTAATCTTTTGATAAACACTGACATAAGACCACTCATATAGTTTAGGAGGTAAACATGCTCTATTTACCTCATTTTGATGAAACTCTAGAATTTATTTTTCTTCATTATCTGTGGTAAATTACTGGCTTATTGGTAAAATCAGAGATCTTTTAAATGTTAAACAGTCCTACCCTTTCCAACTTGTTACAAATTACCACAATTTGTCTTCACATGCACTCTCACTGTCTATGTTGCTCTGGAGAGGAGATAGATAGGTAGGCAGGTAGGCAAGTGGATAGTTATTCTTGTGCTTTAAATCTGATTCAGTTGAGAAAATCTCAAAAAAGCAATGTTCAAAATAATTCAACTCTTTGAAATTTTAATGATCATCAAATAATACTTTCACACGATAGCTCATACGAGTGAAATATCAAAAAAAGATTTACCAAAGCATTAAAATAATTATTATCCTTGAAAATGTCCAGTAGGAAAGTCAAAATCACCATTACTATCACAAATAACCCTTTTCTTGCTGTCCTTCTCCACCAACACTAATCACATTGCAACCTTCCGTAACACACCCACTTCCCAGGCGACAACACACCCATAGGGATAGCCCACCAAAGGTGCTGCTGTACCGAAGATGACAGCAATACGAAATCAAGACAAATGTAGATGCTGCTTTTTCTCTCTTTAAAGACTTTCGATTGAAAAATTTCCCCAGAGAAATATTCAGCAAAGAAAAGCTCTACAGACCACAATTTTCTGCCACCAAGTGTTACTTACTATATCGCCCCCAGGTCAAAATTCTGTTGTCCTAAGTAGTTTACAAAGTTAATTAAGAAGAAAATTCTCCACAGATACACTGTCTTATTTCTCTTGGTATCACTTGACCAAAAATACCATTTATTTGGCGATGCAAGGACCCACATCTTTATTCTCTTGTTTTCATTCTTTTACTAAAAACAAGTTTTTTGTCTTTACCACCTCAAATACCTATTTTTAGCCTGAGGTAATAATGGCTATTTGGAAATAAGTAGTCTCAAGTAGAATTAAAAAAAGAGAAAAGATATCAATGTGTTAAATTAATTTTTAATTAATAAATTTAAGTTTTAGACACGGGCTTGTATTCCTGGTTAGTAATGAATACGTATATACCTAAGCAATGCAGGGCAAAAGCAGCTCTGAAATCAATCTAAATTACCAAGTTAGAAGTCTACTATTTTAATGGAACAATTTCAACCGCATTTTTGTCATAAACTTCAACACATATTGTATTAGGCAAACCCTGAATCAGTATTTGAAGTGAATGATTGAAGACAAACTCTGCTGAAGAAACCTGAAAATGAACACACCGAGCAGTTTCACTTTCATAGAACTTCTTAATACGATGAAGAAAATGACATTTTTGCTGTAAGTGAAACATCCAAAACTTCAATTAACCCATTTGATCTCAAGATATATTTTCTTGTCTGGCAGAAGAATAATATGCAACCATCTATTTTACCGCTGCTCTTCCTTACAGATATATCTTGCAATATAGCTAAGCAGAGTTCCTTTGCACAATGAAACGCAAGATCGAAATTATGTTTCCCAATTGATGAATGTCATTAGAAAAGGTTTCCTCTTCTCTGCTCACACCAGCCAAGAAAGAGGGACTTTAATTTCCCTTGCAGAATTAACAATTCTCATATTTAGACTGAATGTGATTAATGAAGTCCTAATCTCAGGAAACTTTGTATTCCCCTGCCTTATAAACCAAATTGTGTTTATCAGAATGGTGAAAATATTCAAACTGATGAAAAATTTTCTACTACACTACTATATGTTTTTTTTATTATTGTTAAGATATGATAAAACAGAATTAATTGCCAAGTCAGAGTATTTATTTGTGTTACTTTTAATTTCTAATGTTTATCAAGTAACACAAGTACAGCCTGGAAAATGTATCATGCTGGTCAGTAACAGAACAGATACTTTTCAGAAACAGGAACAGATTTTATGATTCTACTGGAATATTTCACCACTCATATGTACTTTCAATACCATATTTCACAATGTTTGCCCTGAAGCTGAAAGGGGAATTTAAGGCATCTTGCCAACACCTAATTTACAACAGAAGTGTAATGCAAATTTCTTATAGTTCTACAAATGACATTGATAACTTCTCATTTCGTTTTTTTTTTTGCATTTGACCAACATGTATGAAATCACAACATAGACAAAACGTCAGAATCGCCTTTCAGATAGAATCAAAAACATCATAATAATTTTTCTGTCTTTTTTAAAGTATGTAATGATTATATAGGTGAAGACAAATCTAATAAAATATTAGCTGTGTCTTACCTCTGTCACTGAAGTCATCCACGAGAATGATCTCTGCTATCAGACTTTCTGGGGTCCGGTTGATTATACTGTGGACAGTGCGCAGAAGTGACGTCCAGCCTTCGTTATGAAACGGGATAATGATGCTGGTGTTCGGCAACCTCTCCAGGTACATCTTGTGCTTACAACTGGAGACCATAGAGGAGGGAAAAAGCTGGGTCAGATGCAGAACTTTAGTATGTCTTATACTGCCATTTACTCCTGCCATCAGACAACTGTGAGAACTAGAGTTTGTCTAATACTTTCCCACCCACAGCTTGTACATCATAATAGTTACTCCACTCATTCATGGGATTCATTAATGACCCCTTTTCACATCATAATGAAATAATTTATCTTCTTTTGTATCAGGGGTTCAAATACAAGGTAAGGAGGGCACTGAAATGCTGTATTCTTGTTAATGTACATTTTTCCTATTGTTATCTAATGGTAATAAGGACAAATTTTATGCATCAAAATTGTTCCCACTGAGCACATGGTTAAGATTTAGATGGGTTTCCTGGAAAGTTTTGGAAATTCAACTTCTGTCATAATTATGCTTCATCAGTCAGTTTGGGTTCTGGTATGTATCACGGCTGGGCTGCATTTATAGCTCTTGGCGGGGGAAAACACAGCCTTGAAATAAATGAAGATTTAATCTTAAATAATATACTGATAAAACCATATAAGATTACATTAAGATCCCAACCAAGACAGTATCATATTCCTAGTGGAAATTATAAAAAGAAACCTCATGTTGTTTCTCTCCTTGTGAATCAATCTGAGATGCAAAAAAGAAAGTAGGCTTTAAATTTTAGCATAGTTAAAAGCAATATACTATACATAATTGTTATTTTTTCACATTTATGATTTATTTAAGTAATTTATAAGCCATGTGAGGGCAGGAACATGGTCTCAAATCTCATTTAATTCCTAGCTCAGCTTTGGACACAGTTGCTCAATTTTCACTGATGATGATGAATTCACTGAAGCTTGTGAAATCTTTGAGTTACTTCAAAACTAATATAAGTTAAAATTTCAAGCAGTTAACAGATTTAGTGATTTTTCCTGATATGAATAACCTGAAAACAGAAGAGAGTGGAAATCCAGAAATAGACAGAGCTCATATTTACATTCAGGAACATCTAATGCTTCATCTTTTGCCTGAAGATGAGGAAACAAACCATAGCGTGATTTTGAATTATGCATAGATTCTACCAAGATGTATGGAAATATAGAATATTCCAAACATCACTTAAAATATGTGTTTTTCTAGTCAGTCATTTCAATACTTCAGTTTAGTAAGATCTTAATAGGATATATGAAATACTGCTTTCGATCTAAAACAAGAGATACTGCCCTACAACTGAGGACAATATTATACAATGTAATTGAAGCCAAAAAGTTTATCTTAGAAGATTAACTATAATTAAATATTTAAAACAAATAACTTAATTATTCAAATATTGCATTTCCAATTTTTTCCTATCACTTTAATATTTAATCTCAGAACTTAGTATTTGTAACAATATTTATAAAGACAGTAGATTTTGATATTTTAGAATTCACTGAAAAGAGTTGGAAAAACCATCAAAATTATAAAATGAAATGGGCATTAAATGCTACAAA
Source organism: Smutsia gigantea (assembly GCA_032199065.1). Classification (NCBI taxonomy): domain Eukaryota; kingdom Metazoa; phylum Chordata; class Mammalia; order Pholidota; family Manidae; genus Smutsia; species Smutsia gigantea. The sequence goes on along the minus strand of JAVSCE010001598.1, from coordinate 197,209 downwards.
AAACCTGAGGTTAATTTTAGGATGACATAAAATGGTAAAGAAAAACAAAATGTAACATCCATTTATGATAAAAACTAAAGAAAATGGGTATAGATGGTATGTACCTCAACATAATTAAAGCTAAATATGGCAAACTTACAGCTAACATCATACTCAATGGCAAAACACTGAAAGCTTTTCCCCTAAGATCAGGAATAAGACAAGGATGTCCACTCTCACCACTTTTATTCAGCATAGTACTGGAGGTCCTAGCCATGGCAATCAGATAACACAAAGAGATAAAATCCATCAAAATTGGAAGGAATAAGTTAAACTGTCACTGTTTGCAGATGACGTGATATTGTACATAAAAACCCTAAAGAATCCACCCCAAAACTACTAGAACTAATAACTGAATTCAGCAAAGTTGCAGGATACAAAATTAATACACAGAAATTTGTTCCATTTCTAAACACTAACAATGAACTAGCAGAAAGAGAAATTAGGAAATCAATTCCATTTACAATTGCACCAAAAAGAATAAAATACCTAGGAATAAACCTAACCAAGGAGGTGAAAGACTTATATTCTGAAAACTGCAAGGCACTCATGAGAGAAATTAAAGAAAACACAAAAAATGGAAATCTATCCCATGCTTATGGACAGGAAGAATTAATATTGTCAAAATGGCCATCCTGCCCAAAGCAATTTACAGATTTAATGCAATCCCATCAAAATATCAATGGCATTCATCAATGAACTAAAACAAATCGTTCTAAAATTCATATGGTAGCACAAAAGACCCCACATAGAAAAAAGTAATCCTGAGAAAGCTGGAGATTATGCTCCCTAACTTCAAGCTCTATGATAAAGCCACAATAATCAAAACAATTTAGTGCTGGCACAAATACAGACCCATACATCAATGGAACAGTATAAAGAGTCCAGATATAACCCACACATATATAGTCAATTAACATAGGATAAAGGAGCCATGAACATATTATGGGAAATGACAGCCTTTTCAATAACTGGTACTGGAAAAACTGGACAGTTATATGTAAGAGAATGAAACTGGATTATTGTCTAACTTCATACACAAATGTAAAGTCAAAATGGACCAAAGACCTGAATATAAGTCATGAAACCATGAAACTCATAGAAGAAAACTTAGGCAAAAATCTCTTGAATATAAGCCTGAGCAACTATTTTCTGGAAGTATCTCCTCAAGAAGGGAAACAAAATAAAAAATGATCAAGTGGGACTACATCGAACGAAAACACTTCTGTACAGAAAAGGCCACCATCAGTAGAACAAAAAGGAATCCTACAATATGGGAGAATATATTCATAAATGACATCCAATAAGGGGTTCACATCCAAAATATATAAAGAACTCATACACATCATCACCCAAAAAACAAATAACCTGATCAAAAAATGGGCAAATGACCTGAACAGACACTTCTTCAAAGAAGAAATTCAGATGGCCAACAGGCACATGAAAAGATGCTCCATATCACTAATCATCAGAGAAATGCAAATTAAAACCACAATGATATATCACCTCACACCAGTTAGGATGGACACTATTCAAATAAAGACAAGAAACAAATGCTGTTAAGGATGTGGAGAAATAGGAACCCTCCTACACTGTTGGTGGGAATGTAAATTGCTGTAACTGCTGTGGAAAGCAATATGGGGGTTACTCAAAAAACCAAAAATAGAAATACCATTTGACCCAGTAATTCTATTCCTAAGAATTTACCAGAAGAAAATAAAATCCCTGATTTGAAAAGACATATGCACCCGTAGGTTTACTGCAATAGATGAATGGATAAAGATGAAGTGGTACATATACACAATGGAATATTATTCAGCCATAAGAAGAAAAGAAATCCTGTCATTTACAACAACATGGATGGAACTAGAGGTTATTATGCTCAGTGAAATAAGTCAGGGGGTAGAAAGACAAATACCAAATGCTGTCACTTATTTATGGAATATAAAAATAAAGCAAAACAGAAGGAACAAGACAGCATTAGACTCACAGCACAGAGAGGTGACTGGTGGTTACCGAAGGGGAGTGGAGTGGGTGAAGGTGTAGGGGGGGCTGTTGAACCACTGTGATGGACATTTGGTAAAATAAAAAAACAGGGAATATCATAGGAAGCAGTTCAGTCAGTGATCTGCCAGGGAATGTAATGAGACTGATGTTTTCACATGTAAAGCACAAACCTGGAAAAGAGCTTATAGTAATTCATCACACCTTGCCATAATTGTCTAGAGCCATCATTCTTTTCAACAAAGCCAAAGGCCCAAGATAACTGTCTTCCCAACACCATAATTCAAGATAATTGCCCCCACCTGTGCAAACCATCATACCTGAAAGGCTCAGGAAATTCAACTTGGAATGTTCTTGGGGAATACCAAAAAGGCAAATGATGTTTTAAACATTAAGATGAGACATTTTGCATATCCCTTGCTTATTAATTAAATAATAATTGCATTCAGGTTAATATCCTCTAGGCAATCAATAGGCATATGACTTTAAAGTGGTGTTGAATGGCTACATACAATCCATTTAGAAAAAATGCAGACAGAAATGGATGCAAGACTGATCATGTGCAAATAAGGCTTTCTTCATAAAAATGTTCCCAATAATTTCCATCTATGTGAGCTCAAATTATTACCACACCTCAGAAGTGGAAGGATCCTCTCTACTCATTCATTCACTGAAGTCACAAAGATTTACTGGGGGATTGAGGATAAGCCATGATCCAAAATGCAGATAAAACAACAGCAAAACCTTGTCCCCTACTTCAAGACATTTATGATATAATAGGAGATACAGAATGATAAGCAGTCACAGTTTTAAAGTGAAATGGATGGTGTAGTTTGACAGGTTGCTGTATGACATTTAAGAGAAGCCCTTGAGCCAATGAAAGTGTTGTAGAAATTCAAGTGACAGTTCAAGGTGGCTTGTGAAAGAGGTTCAATATATCCTCAGGAATATATCCTCAGTTGACATGCCTTAGTAACGGTCAGGGAGAAGTAGCTGAGGAGGACTCCCATGGTCTAGACATGAGGAACTGACCTTACAGAATGCAGACATGGGAGCGTGGTGTATCAGGGTGCAGGGCTGAGGATGAAGGTGGGCTTGGTTTGACCACATTAAGGCTGAAGTGCCAAACTATATTCTGCTGAACACCGTAATCATGTATATGATACACACACCTCTGCCTGGTGTGCATCTATATGCATGTCCATGTGTAGCTCAAGGTTAAGATCTGCCTTCCTGAAGGGACAGGGCTGTGAGCGGTAGGCTGGAGCACCTCTCACAAGCCCTTAGCACTTGCTGCACCGGCACCTGCCTGCAGGAGCCCATGCTGGGCACCTGCACAGAGCCAACTGGGTGCTCCCCTCATTTCTGACCAAAGGCAGACGAGAAGTCCTGGGGACCTTAACACCACTGGAGCAGATGCCAACCACTGAAGGATGTAAGTTGGAGAATAAGCGCCCTGCCGTGGGGTGACTCTGTGGTGGTTTCTATATTGTTTCCAGGAACCTCGAGCCTCAGCTGCCTGCGGGATAAGCACCTCGGCCAAGGGGCTTTGCCTGGCCCCTGCCCTCCCCTCCCTTACATGTTCACCTGCCTCCCCAGGACTAGCTATGACTCCTCCTTAAATTATTGCAATCAGGTTTTTGTCTCAGGATCTGCATCTAGGGATACAGCTTAGACATAGGCATATAAATTATACTGGGCAAGAAGGAATCCTTGAATTCAAAGGGATGGTCAAAATTCTTTTGAGAACGATTATTTTTGTTGCGTCATAGAGTTTACAGTTTGTTACACCTGGGAATATTTTAACATAAAAATTTTAAAAATCGTCACACATGTATTTTATTCTTTCAACTTTTTAATTATCACTGATGTCCTATTCAGAGCCTTCTCTATGCCTATGTAATACCACTCCGAGGACTTTACAAGGTGTACATATAAAAATAGCCTTATTCTAATTAGTAGACTATTAGAAATCTAGTTCATTTCTTTACATAAATGTCTGGAACTTATTTTTTCAATTGGAAACTCACTAATATCTTGTGTTGATAATTGTTTCCCAAGCCCTATCAAAAAATCAGACTTTATACATCAGGCTACGCAGGTTCAAATGATGGCGTTGCCCCTTACACCTGTGTGAAAATGGGCAAGTTATTTATGACTAGTTCTCTCACACGAGGGAGCATAGGGACAAAAAATGGGAACCTTCTTCATAATGTGCTAATGTGAACTACATTAGGTAATCCATGCAAAGCACTTAGTATGTATTATATCTGATAGCAGTAATGGTTTGATAAATATTCTTGTTATGATGTTGCTGTTATTCCAGTTGTTTTCGTTGGTATTATTTTACCTGTCAAGTCCTCTAGAAGAAGATAGGGACCAGGGAGAGGCAGATACTGCAAGAAGGAAAGTGAGAGACACTTAGGATACAAAGATGAATAAATTACAGTTCCTTCCCTTAAGGATTCACAGACCAATGGACAGAAATATAAAATAAATAGAATCAAATGAGACAAGTGGTGCATAGATGGCACACAGGCAATGAGAATCCGAAGGAAAGAAGACTAACTTTGTCTGAAAGAATTAGGGCAGTCTTTACAAATGAGTCTGTACATGGAGAACAGATCATGTGGGATCCTGAATGTGATTCTGAAGAATGTGGACATTAGCCTGCAGTCAATGTGAAGTTTTTCACATATTGTTAATGATGAGGAAGACAGTGTCATGTTTACTTACATACTCCTCTGGTTTCAGGGCAGACAATGCATTGCAGATAGCAGACGAAAGGCAGAAAGATGGGAGACTGTAATCATTTGGGCGAAAAATAATGTGAGTGTGATCTGATTTTTACTCTAAGGAGAACCAGCCTCTTTGTGTCAATGTTTCATCTGGCTGACTTATACTTAGTCATTCTAGTACTTAGCCTGCTCCAAAGAGAACTGAATTTACTTCCAAACTCAGCCATTGGATTCACAAAGTTGTAGTCCAGATGACTACGTTGCAGCATCTCTAGAAATACTGAAATCATATCATATCCGGGGGTTTATTAAAAATCTGCAACCTGACTTGAGGTTTATCTCAAATCAGGTTGAGAAGCAAATTTGTTAAATATGAAGACAATGTAGCAATATGCAACTGTGTTGAAGAAATAAAAGTTAAACAATGTATATGTTTATAGTTACAGATACGGAGCAAATTCACAGCTAAAATAGGGCCAAATTAAGGCATTTGTTGCATTCAGTTTATAGGGATATGAATGAAAATACTTGTAATTACATCATGTCATACTGCTGTACTATTTTAAAATAATAATTTGCTTAGAATTAACTTAGAGTTTAGGAATCCCAGAGATGAACTATTTAAGTAAATGATTTTACTTAACATATATTTTTTAAGTACCAATTGATCTAAATGAATTGAAAAAACATTCTTCAAATTTTAGATACACCAGAGGGGTAAAAGAAATAGTTTACATCCTTAAAAAAGTTACTTGAGAGAAATGACAAATCATGAAGGCATTTTAAAAGCTGACAAAAAAACTAAATTAGCCTGTAAACATTCTGCTAAACTATTCTCTGTAAGGAAAATAAACTTCAATAGAAAATTTCTCATACTCTTCTGTTTTCCCAAAACAGAATACACACACATTGCCTGATATTCTCTATTGGCATTAGCGAAAGTGAGAAAGAATAATACATTTAGTTTAACAGCATGTTTATTCCAAACCTACTTAATGTCATTCCTTTCACACTTATGTTAATTTATTTTTATAATTTCATTGGTTTCACATAGAAAAAATAAGTGGTTCTTTCAACAATAGGAACAGGCCAAAAATAAATTTTAATTACAGATACTGAAATAAGTACCAGACTTATTAGTGATACATTTTTTTTTGTCTAAAAAAGAAAACATTATTCATGCAATACTATCAACATTTATACTGTGAGTATTTAGATGCATTTATATTTGAAGCTCTGCAGACGTTCCTTTTCTCCTCACCATCACTGTTCCTCACCGCCTAAGGCTGAGTGCTTGGTTTTGGATACAATGTCAAAAGCCACATTTAAAAAATTCAAATTCTTGGGTTGCAAGATTAGAGTATCAGGATGAAGGTATTTGCGTATTTCAATCCTTAGATCATTCTGTTAGCTGATCTGGAGTGTGGTCTTATTTTTTGTTTCATTGCGGTTTTTACTATCTACTTAAATATATCAGTCGGGAAGCTATAATGTGGTCAAAAACAAAGCCAAAGCCCAACAGCTCAAAACAAGTAATGTCCCCTTTCTTGCTTCTTATACTTGTACATCCCTGGTAGGCAGGAGGGTCCCGCTCACTGTAGTCTGTGCAGACAGCCAGCATTGGGACCATAGTCAATCACACATTGCTTGTTGTTTATGACTTGTTAGTCAGAACTAGTCACACAGCCCAAGGACCCAGGAAGAGCAATCCAGTCAGTCTAGAAAGAATATAATCAGAAGTATTTGACAAAGACAATGAACACAACCATTTTAGTTGTCTGCCTTCTTTCAAACAAGAAAGGAAACGGAAGAAAAGAAAACTGCCTGGTAGGCTACATTTAATGGAAAAATTCAGGAAGATTCAATTTCTTCACAGACAAAAAATTACATAAGATGTCACATCTATAGAAGCAGAGCTGCCAGGACATTTCAGAAATCATCACATTTAGTCCCTCATTTACTTGTGAACCAAGATCCTTGGAGTTTTAAAGAGTTAAATTATTTTATAAGAAAATTGGCAAGACAGTGTACTGTGTGAAGAAGTGAGACAATGATGAGACACTGTTTCTGACTTAAAGAGCTTACACTTTTTTGCAAAGTATTTATTACTCACACAGCTAGGTAACACAGAGCAAAGAATTAGAATCCAATATTCTTCACTTTTGATTACATAATCTTTTGGAAACCTCATTGTATCTTTGGTATTTTTATGACATATTTACATTAATCCAAACTATTACAATTATTAAATATTATAATATTTTTAAATGGCATAGGCATTTTATTAGCTGAAACATTTTTGTGAAATGTACGATTTATTTTCCATAAATATTTTTGGAAATGAGCCATTCAATAGTATTTAAGAATAAGTGCCTATAACAAACAGTTCTCATAATTATCATTTGAATAAAGGCCCTGAGAAGGCCTGGCCCTCTGGACCTTCTGGGTCACTAACATTACACTAACAGGGAAATAATGTAAGTAGACATAATTAAATTTTAAAATCAGTGATAATAACACAATCTTAAAAGCAGCCAGAAAATTAAAAAAAATATATAGAAGTCCAGAGAACACAGATAAAAATGACAGCAGACTTGTTAGAAACAATGCAAGATACTGAGGGGGGTGGGACACCTTTCAGAACAGAAATGCAAAAGAGAAAAATAAGCCTAGTTTTCTTTAGTCAATGAAAATATGTTTCAAAAACCAAGGCCAAATAAAAAAAATTCAGACAAATGTTGAATGAACTCATTTATCAGAAGACCTGTACAATAATAAACATTATAGGAAATCCTTCAGAAAAATTATACCAAATGGAAGTCTACATCTAGACAAAAAAAAAGGAAAGAACAAAGGTAATTATGATGGCAAGTGACAAAATAACTTTTATTCCTATTTAACAATATTATGATTTTGAAAGATAGTTGATTAGAATACAGCAGAAATGAATAGCAACATACTTTGAGATTTACAACATAAATTGATACAAAATATACAGCAATATCAAAGGGCAGAAATGGAGAAATGGACAAGTACTGTTACAGGTTCTTGTCCTACAAATGAAGACATCTAATAATATGTAGACCATGATAAACCAGTGTTATATTCCATCAACCCTAAAGAACCACTAAAATAAAACAAGGAAGAGTTTTTTCTACATTCTAAATAGCACAACCACCAAAATAACACAAGAAAAAGTTATATCTATACTCCCCCCAAAAAGAAAGTAAATGGAATGATTAAATATGGAATTAATTAAATGGAGGCAGAGACAGAGGAGAGAGAGAATAAGACTGAATGGTACCAGCAGAAACGCAATAGTGAAATGGCATATCTGAGCCGACCATATCGATAGGCACATTGAACATAAACAGTCTAACTGTGCAAATAAAAGACAGGCTGTCATATTCCGCCTGCTGCGACTGACAAACCCATTTTCAACATAAAGATGCAAGTAAGGTTAAAAGTAATGGACAGAGAAGATACAGCATGCTAACACCGATATAAGAAAGTGAAATTGGCTTCATTAATAGTGAACAAAATAGGTTTCAAAGCAAAGACTACCACCAGAATGTAAAAGTTCATTTCATCATAAAGAGATCAATTCATCAAGAGGACATAACAATACAAGTGTTTATGCACCTGATAACAGAGTTTCCAAACATATGAAGCAAAAATGGTAGAACTGCAAGGAAATAGAGACAATTCCACAATTACAGTAAGAAATTCACTCTGGATTTATTTTGCTCCTTTTTTCCAGCTTTTTAAGGTAAAAGCTTAGATTATGAATTTGAGACCTTTTGTCTTTCTTCTTATATGCAATGAATGATAGATGATTAGAATTATTTCATTCTAAGAATTGATTTATATCAAGAATTTTAAAATACTCACTTTCGTGTTTACCTCAAACTATTTTGAATGTTCCTAGAAGTTCATTTTTGACACACTGATTACTTATTAAAATATGTTTTAATTTCCAAATGTTTGGTGATTGTCTTGTTATCTTTCATTACTGGTTAATTTAATTGTATTATGGTCAAAGAATATACTTTGTAAGATCTCAATCTTTAAAATTTGTAGCATTTGTTTTATGACCCAGGATATATGGTCTATCCTGATGAATCTTGTAAACTTGAGAAGAATATATATTCTGCTGCCTTTGAGTGGCGTGTTTTCTTTCATTTTGTCTTTTTTCCCCTTCTTTGTTTCTCCTTTTCTATTTTCTCTGGGTTATTTATACATGTTTAGTATTCGACTTCAATGTATTCATTGTGGTTTTGATGATACCTTTTCATATTATTTTGTTTGCTATAGGGATTACAGAATACTTTATTTTTCCAATGTATTTATAATTAGCATTCTACCACTTTACTTTTAACATAGAAATCTTCTATTGGTTCCTTTACACTTTCTCCATTATGCTACCATTGCGTTACATCTATGTGTACATTGTAACCAATCAGAAAGCATTATATTTTTGCTTTCAACTGTCAAACATTTCTTAAGGAACTGAAGAATTCAGCGTTATTTCAATGCTATTTTGAATTGTCATGTTTTTCTCTTTTCCACCTATTGCTATTTTTTTTCCTGGAATCCTCAATTAGGTGGAATGGCACATCTGTCTGGGTTTGATAATTCTTTTCAACAGGATGAGAGTTGCATGTGTTTATTTTATCTTATGAAGAAACCAGAATGCTGTTGGCAGGCTTTTATTTACAAATGTAATATATTTTACAGCTCTAGGAATATTCAGACTTTCTGTTTCATTTTATGACAGTGTCAGTTGGATTTTCAAGAAAATTTTCTAAATTGTCTAAGTATCAAATTTTTGGCATGATGATGTCTGTACCAGCCCTTCGTTATGATTTAAGGGGCTGCTGTACGTTAATGACATCCCCTCTTCCATAACTGATAATGGTAATTGGTGGTTTTGGTGGTCTTGTTTTTCTTTAGAAATACTAACTGGTAATTTCGAAATTTTATTAATACATTCAAAGTAATAAAATTTGAATTTATATATTTTTCTCTTTTCAATGAAGTCATTGATGTGCTATTTCCTTTTTTATACCTGTTTTATACAGATGATGGATTAAAAAATTTTTGTCTTGCTTAATTTAAACATTTGAAGTCATACATTTACCAATAAAAACTGCTTTACATGCAAAGCATATAAACAAGCTTTGGGGTGTATTTTCATTATCATTCAACTTGAAATATTCTGATTTCTCTGGTTTCACATTTGATCTATGGATTATTCACAAAAGCATTAATTTCTAAGCATTTGCATCTTCTCTGCATTTTTTTTTTACTGATTTCTAATTTAATTCAAGTTGGTCAGAGAACATACTCTATTAATTCAACTCATTGACATTCATTGAAAATTTTTATGCAGAAGAGTACAGTCTACTTGAGGAATTATTTCATGTGTAATTGAAAAAAATGTATTATGTAATTGTTGAATATAGTGTTCAATAAATGTAAATAAGCATAAATTAAGGCAATTTATTGATAAGTTTGTTTTAATCTCCTATATCCCAATTTAACTTTCTTGTCCTTAATCAATTATTGAGAAAGGATTGTTGAAATTGCCATAATATTTATTTAAAGCAACTCTTTCAAAAAATAAAATTTAAGCTTAGTATTTAAAATTTAAAGCTTAGAATTCCCCATGTTGAGAGAAGAAAAATTACAGGAATTCATATCTTACCTCTTCTATTTCAACTAATAAAGAAAAGGAAAGAAACATCCTCCCTTTATATAGTTTGATTCACATATATTCTTAATACTTGTTGATAGGTTTGTTCAAGTAATAACAATGTCTGCAAAAATATTACTCATCATACTTTTGCTGATGAAATAATCTGGAGGATGAAGTAGTAGTATGCTCTTAAAGATTCCTTATTTATATTAACATATTTCAGAAAAACGAGAAAAAATACATATACTTCATAAACCATATGAAACTTGGGACATTTTTCATACAATGCTAAATGTGGTGAAATGTTATTGTATAGTAATTATAATCATGAACATACAGGGAATAATATTTTGAGTTTCCATTAGGAACCACGTTTTAAACAGCTATGACTCTGTGCCATGCCATTCTGTAATAATCATGATAATTCTCTGAAGTGGTGACAGAGTGCCAACTCAGTTCCAGTCAGGTTCATTAGGATGTATGTGCGAGGGAAACCAATTCAAAATACCACAATTTGTTTGACTTCATGGCTACAGCAAAATGGTATTTTGGTTGCAGGGGGCGGGGAGGGAGCATTTTGACCACTTTTTAATACAAGTGCCAGTATCAGCCCCTTGGACAGTTCCCAGTTAATTAAGTATTGCCTCTTAGTTTGTCAAAAGCCTTATAAATGGCTTAACTGATCAGTAACAATTCAGGTTGTTGAAATCTGTGAAGTCTGTTCTAAAAAGATTTTCTAAACAAGATTATCAGAATAGCTAAGCATACTACAGTAAACCCAGTTCTGTTTTGCTTTTTAATCTTCTCAAGGGAACCACTCATGTTCAGCAAGAGGGGGGGAAATTTATTTTCTTTTCACTTTTTGTCATTCTACGATTTCCTGCAAAACTATTTTGGTTCAGCTAAAGCCCTCTTGGCTCATTCTCAGCAGCAATAGAATAAAATGTCAACTAGGCATCTGGCTAGTGACAAGTACGCTATAGAGCAAATCTGTGGAAGTCATTTTCCAAGCGCCCATTTACATAGCAATTGTTTTAATGTCAGCATATTCAATTTTCTGTGGCTGGTTTTAGTCAGGCAGGTTTTCTGCTCTAATCTTGCCACGACAGTTGGGTTTGATAAAACAGTGATAACCGGTAATTTATTTTGCCTTTGACAGCCCTGAAAAATTAGTTTGGACTGCCAACTATATGTGTTTTGAGTTGGGGGTGTGGAGTGATTACTATTTATGTATTTATTTGGTCACCCATTACAAAGGTCCTTATTAAATACATTAACATTGTATATGGTACAATGACAAACACTTTGATGTTATATGTATTTTATGTCTGTATGAGGAACAAGAGGTTGTTGTGTTCATGCTGCTGTGTGATCATTGTGGCAAATTGTGGTTGAAACAGTGAATGCAGAGGGAAGAGCAAATGAGGAAGCAAGGTACAGGCAGGGACCAGACTATGAAGGCTGCGGTGTGTTTCTATTCTTTTTGGTGCTACAGGGAGTCCTTTAAGGCTATTAGGTGGGGGGATATAATGATCTGCCCTAAGGCTCATACTTGCGCATTCTGCTGAGTGTTTTGCACAGGAGCAAAAGGAAGCATCGTGACAGGTCCAATTATGAGGTTATTCTAGTATTCCAATTAAAAGAGGATAGTGGATATCATTGAAATTAAGGGAAGTGCATGTATTCGAGATATATTTTGACACTGTGTTTTAGAGATAGAATTAATAGGCCTTAGTAGATGAGATGAGCAGGAGAGAGTAAATAAAATTGAGAAACTAGAGGCTAGCACTGAGCACCTATGATTTTTAATATCTTGCCATCAGATAAAGAGGAACTGTTTGCAAAGGAGACTGAAAAGGTATGGGAAGAAAAAACAAGTTTTATTCATTCCTTGAAACAGAACAAGAGGGCTTAAAAATGAGAGGAGGGACAAACTGGGAAGTTTCACAAAACAAACACTTAAATATACGAGCATACCTTGGAGATATTTCAAGTTTGGTTCCAGACCACCACAATAAAGTAAATACTGCAATAAAGTGAGTCAAATTAAGTTTTTGTTTCCCAGCATAGAAAAGTTAAGTTTATAGTATGTTGTAGTCTAGTAATTATGCAATAGCATTATGTCTAAAAAAACAAACCATATACCTTAATTAAAAAATGTTACTGATTAAAAATATGTTAATCATTTAAGCATCCAGCGAGTGGTAATCATTCTGCTGGTGGAGGGGTCCCACCTTGGTGTTGAAGCTGTTGGTGATCAGGGGGTGGGTGCTGGAAGGTGGGGTGATTGTAACAAATTCTTAAAATAAGACAACAGTGAAGTTGACACATTGATTGACCTTCCCTTTCACGAATGATTTCTCTGCAGTATGAGATGCTATTCAATAGCATTTTACCCACAGTGGAATTTCTTTTAAAATTGGAGTCAGTCCTCTCAAACCCTGCCACTGCTTTATCAACTAAGTTTATATAATATTCTAAATTCTGTCATTTCAACAACCTTCCCAGCATCTTCACCAGGAGTAGATTCCATCTCAAGAAACCACTTCCTTGGCTCACCCATGAGAAGCAGCTCCTCATCCTCCCAAGGCTTCTCATGCGATGCAGCAGCTCAGGCCCATCTCCAGGCTCCACTTCCAGTTGTAGTTCTTATGCTGTGTCCCTGGCATCTGCAGGGACTTCCCCACTGATGGCTTGTGGCTCATCCAGGAGGGTTGGAATCAACTTCCTCCAATCTCCTATGAATGTTGATATTAATCTCTTCTCATGAATCATGAATGTTCTAATGGCACCAAGAATAGTGACTCCTTTCCAGAAGGATTTCAATTGCCTTTGTCCAGATCCTTCAGGGGAATCACTGTCTGTGGCACCATGGCCTTATAGGAAATGTATTTCTTAAATAATACAACTTGAAAGTCAAAGTGACTCCTTGATTCATGGGCTGCAGAATGGATGTAGTGTGAGCAGGCATGAAATCAACACGAACCTCACTGCATATCCCCATCACAGCTTTTGGGTGACCAGCTTTTGACGTGTCTTTGTCATTAAGCTTAATTATTTCTAGCTTATGGCACTGATTTAAAATGAGAGACATGCAATTCCTCCTTTCACTGGAACACTTAGAGGCTAGTGCAGGGTTATTAACTGGTCTAATTTCAATATTGTTGTGTCTCAGGGAATGAGAAGAGGAAGAGAGACTGGTGATGGCCAGTCAGTGGAGCAGCCAGAGCACAGAGCATGTATCAATTAAGTTCACCATCTTATTTGGATGTGGTTCATGGTGCCCCAAAGCAATTATAATTTTAACATCAAAGATCACTGGTGGCAGATCGCCATAATAAATCTAAAAATGTTGAAAAAGTTTGAAATATTACAAGAATTACCAAAATGTGAGACACCAAGTGATGCTTTGGAAATGCTGTTGGAAAAATGGCACTGATAGACTGCTCAGTGCAGGGTTGCCACAAACCTTTAATTTGTGAAACATGCAGTTTCTGTGAAGAGCAGTAAAATGAAGAACTTAAAACAAGGTTTGCCTGTATTGGATTTTGGCAACATGGAAATCATTAGTGATTTTGGCGAGAAAAAATTTTATGCCACTGTAGTGTCTTGAGTCAAGTTAAGGCTCGCTAAAGAACTGAACTGGAGTTGAAGAAATTAGTATCTATACAGAGTTGGGCTGATTGATGGGGGAAATCTGGGAAAAGAGGTCATTTTACAAATGTGGCAGTACAGGTATTTATTATCATATGTGATTAAACTTGAGCCAGTATTTTTAAAAGTATTTTTTTTAATCATATGAATTTTCCACTTCCACAGAGAATACCAAACAATCCTTTCCACAGCAGGAATTCCAGATTTTTAATTGAATTTTATTAGAAAATAAAATAGTGTTCACAACACTGACATACCTGAACCTTGCACTTCAAAAATAATAGGCACTTCTCACTACATGCCAGTTACAAAACCTTAAAGCTTAATACTTATGACAATGACTGAGATGCTAAAGTCTGCCAAAGGAATTAATCCCTTGATTTGGTAAAAATAAAGGAGTAAAATAAAATTATTTGACTCAAAAGAAACAGGGTGTGATTTATCTTTTTTAAAACAGCATTACTGAGATATAATTCATATGCCTTATAATTCTTTTTTGTGCCATTTAAACTGCACGAGTCAATGGATTTTAGTATATTCACAGATGAATGCAGCCAACAGCACAATTTTAAAATATGTTAATCAAGTCAAAAAGAAATCCCAACTCTTAGTTATGACTTCCCGCACCTTATTCCCTCACAGGCTTAGTGACCACTATCTACTCCTTTTACATGTGTCCCTATTCTGGACATTCACATGAGCAACATCATATATCATGTGGAACTCTGGGTCTGCTTTTTTCGTTTTGCATGATATCTTCAAGATTAACCCAAGGTGTAGCATTTATAAGTGCTTTTTTTTTCCTTTTAATGTCTGAATAATCTTCGTAGTATGGCTATACCACCTTTTCTGTTTACATTCATCCTCTGATGGGCATTTGAGCTTTTTCCACCATTCAACTATTCTGAAGAATGCTGTTAAGCTTTGTGTGGACATGGACGTATGCGTTTTTTTTTCTTGGGCACACGCCTCGGAGTGGAGCTGTTGGGTCATGTGGTAACTCTGTTTTAACTGTCTGAGCCACTTCAGACTGTGATCCATAGCATCAACACCACTTTACACTCCCGCCGGCAGTGCGCGAGGTTCTGGTTTCTGCACGACCTCGCCAGCACCTACCACCTGACCCCTTGGCTCCAGCCGCCACAGAAGGTGTGAAGGAGTGCCTCGTGGTGGCTTTGGTTTGCATTTCCCTGATGACAAATGATGTGGAGCATCTTTTCATGAATTTATTGGCCATTTCTATCTCTTCCTCGGAGAAGTGACTATTCAGATATTTGCCCATATTTTAACTCGGTTGTCTTTTTATTATTAAATTGTAAGAGTTCCTTATATATTTTTGATGCAAGCCCTTCATCAGGTATGTCATTTGTAAATATTTTCCCTGATTCTGTGGGTTGTCATTTTGCCTTCCTAATGGTGTCCTTTGAAGAATATAAGTTTTTAGTTTCGATGAAGTCCAATTTATCTATTTTTTTCTTTTGTTTCTAGTGCTTTTGGTATCATATCTAAGAATACTTTGTCAATGAAAGTTCATGAAGATTTACCTCTGTATTTTCTTCTTTCAACACTTACTTTGAGATCTTTGGTACATTTTGTGCTGACTTTATGTGGTCTAAGGTAAGAGCCCAGAATCATTCTTTCACATGTGGCTATCTAGTCCCAGGGCCATGCGTTTAAAAGACTAATCTTCCCACATTGAATGGTTTTGACATCCTTGTCAACAAATCAACTGACCATGCATGTACAGAATTATTTCTGGGCTCTCAAATTATATTCTGTTGAGCTATATATCTACCCATATACCAGTCTCACATATCTTGATTTCTGTTGCTTTATAATATATTCAAAATCATAAAGTGTGTGTCACTCTTTTTCATTGCTGTTCTTCAGGATTGTTTTGGCTATTCTGGGTCCCACAATTCCATTTAAATTTTAGAATCAGCTTGTTGATTTCTACAAAGAAACCAGCTGGGATTCTGATAAGGATTTCTTTGAATGTGTAGATCAACATGGAGTGTTTTTCCATCTTAACAATGTTAAATCTTCTGATCTACCAACATGGAATGAGTTTCCATTTCTTCAGTCTTCTTTCAATTTCAATGTTTTGTAGCTTTCAAATGACAAATTTTATGTCCCTTTTCAACTAAATCCTAAGCATTTTTTTTTCATTTTGATTTAATGGTAAATTAATTGTGTTTTTAATTACATTTTCAGATTATTCCTGCAAGTATATCAAAACAAACTGATTTTTGTTATATTGATACACCTTGTTAAACTTGCTTATTAGTTCTAATAGTTTTTAAGTAGATTCTTTAGGATTTTCTATACTGATTGTCATCTGCCAACAAAGACAGTTTTAATTATTCATCTCCAATTTAGATGCCTTGTATTTCTTGTTTCTTGCCTCATTGCCTGGCTAGGATGTACAGTACAATGTTGAATAGAAGTGGTAAGAGTAGACATTTCTTTTGTAATTTTGGGGGGATGCTTCCAGTCTTTCACTGATAAATATGATGTTAGCTTATCAAAATTACAGATTTATCATTATTATTTAAAAATAAGATAAAGTATCAATCACTACTTCTAACTCACAGATTAAACTCCTAAGGGTGGGAATACAATGCAGAAGGAACAAATTTAGAATTCTTACTGCTGGATTACTCTTACAAAATGCATCATTACATCAAGTTTCCATTTTCTTCTACTCAAGGAATTAAAGTTGTGACTCTATTTCTCAATCTATGCTAACTTTCATTTTTTTCCTTTTGATCTTTATCATGTTTTCAGGTCACAAAGGATATACTTTGAAATTCAACAGACATGACTTTAGAGCAGCTGTAAGTTCATTTTTAGAAGGTCTGTTGGTTCTGGCTTCAGCGTTTGCCGCGCACAACCTTCACCTCGCCTCCCCTTTGAGCCCCGGGGTCTTTGTGCTCGGCCTCATCCCTCCTTTCAAAGATTCTGCCTCAGGATCTGTCAGTCACGCCAAAGCTAAATGTCTGATGACTCCTGAACTGTTACCTATCCTAGGAAGATATTCGTTTCAACTGGGACACATCCTTTAGTTACAGTGATAAAAAAAATCTTGCATATCTTTCAAGCTTTAGTTAATGGATAATGTGTGTAAGTTTTTGTTGGTATTTCATCACGTTTTTTTTTCTAGTGATCCTTAGGAACATGTACTAATGTCTAAATTATTTACCCAAGCTGGCTTAAGAATAGTGAAGGGTACTTAGTTGAATAACAGTTTAGAAAGATCATTTCCTATCTGTTGTCCCTGATTATTCCTCCCCCAGCCTGCTGCTTGTGATTTAATCATTTTCCCTTTGCAGTCATACTTAGAACAGACCCTAGGCTGGAAAAGCATTTGCTTTAAAGGATACATTCCCTATTTTCCTCTGTGGAGGTATTCACACCTGATCGGAGGGTATGAGCAATCATTTCAGCTTAAATTGCTTCAGAATTCACATGTAAACTTGTTGAAAGAAAACACTTCACCAATGTCACAAGTAAATCATAATAAAACCATGAAAGGAAGCCAGTGCCTCCCAAATTTTTATGTAGCTTTTGAAATTGAGAAATACAAATCATTTTATCCTTGCACATTTTTAGACAGTTAAATATCACTGAGAATGAATTCTAGCATTCAATAGATAGGAGTCAAAACAGTTAATAACACTTTCCTATTTCACATAAAATTAAAATAAATATCATTCTAAGCACAGTAATATTTTAATTCCTAGTAAAAGAAATCAGATACCTCAAATTATATTTCCTTAAATAAGCTCAAAATAGACTCACCGTTTAACAATTTAAATTTTAGAAGTGTAGTTCACTTGATCTCCTTATATTTTATATTTTCATGCTATGACTGGAAAAGAAGGAAGGAAATCAGAAGGATTAATATCAGAAGGAAAAGGGGAAAAAACTGAGCAGATGGTGCCGAAGCTGATTTAGTAAACCTGGTCTTAGTTTTAATGATCTTAATACCTGGTGAGGAACATGAAGAAAATAACCATCCCACTTAGTGACGTAGGTGAACAGGAATGCGAAATGACAGGCTGCCTTTGCAGCTCTGCAGTGCAAGTCATGGAAGTCAGGCTTTTTAGAATTATTATTCAACATAACTTCCAGAAGGCAGGGATGTTTAAACTATAAGGTACTGAAAAATGTACCCAAAGTCTGTGTACCCTGATGTACTGCTTTGTTCCTCACATACTGTTATGCCCTACTCATCCCAGGAGGAGACTCCTTTGCTCTCCACAAATGTCCCCATGCAGAGGGACAGCCACTACATTAATATTTTGAGCCTCTCTCCATCTTCCCACATACTCTTTCCAGGAGAAAAGAAGATGCATGACTGGTGAGTCTGACTTCTGGAGCTACTAAGCTTGCCTCAGCCCCTACCTTGTTCTGCTTTGGAATCTGCCTGCCTAGAGAGACCAGACATCTTACTCTGCCCTCCATGCCTTCCGATAGACGATTGCCCTTGGGTGTCCAGCAAGCTCTATCGCTTGAAGGCTGAGCATGCCTCATTCTGGAATGCACGGTTAGGGATCACATGCAGCCCACTACTAAGCTGTAACCACAAACAGAATTTTACCAATAATAAAGGTAATATTTTAATTCTAAACCATATCTGAATCTCTCATTTGTCTCTGAAAGTGGATTGTGACACAGTCTGATACAACTGCAGCCATAAAACCCGAGAGGTTATAAAAATTCTTCTAGATATTCTCATTGAGATATCATAGAATTTTCTCCTAACGTTCACTATTTTATTTGTTGAAGCTAAGACTATCCCTATCTTGGGAGTCCAAATGAAATGTCAAGGAAAAGCCACAATCCAGTGAACGAGTTTAATTTTACAATCTTCCAGCTACTCAGCCACCTTATACTTGTATCCTAATTCATGTATATAAGTGCATGAATATGTATCTGTAAATTGCATTTTTTATAACAGCAAAATAATGAATCTCATCTCTATGATGCATTTACCTGAATCCTCGACAAAGCCTTCTTCAACTCTCCTATTACACATAACTCTTACGTGTCTTAATGACGCATGTCCTCTCTTCAAAGGTGTAATTTCACTCACACGCTTTAATTATACATGTTTTAGGGAGCATTTGTGGCAACTGCTGATGAATTTGTTCACATCTAGGGAGTAATACTTGCTCAAATATTCTCCAATCCATTCATGCATAAGTTCATTAGTTTCTTTGCTATACAGGCCACCCTGACTTCTGTGGTTTACTATCTCCCCATTTTATATGTATTTTGTGTTCTAAATTAAGTTTTACATTACCTCTCTTGAACTAGAAGTCAAAATAAGACACACAGTGGCATACAAAGATGAGGTATGCCAGATGGGTGACTGAATACCAAGAAAAGGCACAGTCAGTACACAGGCATGGAACAATTCAAGTGGGATAAAGTAAAGTCAGGCCAGCAAGATAGCCACAGGCTGGGCCATTTGCCAGATGGATGCTCTCATAGGAAAAACTATTACCAACATTGCCTTCAATAAAAGGTAAAGATAACATGTTCTAAGGATAGATCCCAGGTTGGGCCAACTATGATGTAGACTTAATTACGAAGTAACTGAAGAAGGGATCATTTATGATACATACATCTGTGTTCAAAAAAGTACAGAAGTCAACCACAAGCACACAGGTGTGAATGCAGAAGAAGAGGTAGGAAATCTGACAGTAACAAAACATAGATTGTATGAAAAGTTAAAATATAATTTATAAGATAGGGAGATGCTAAACGTATTTGGAAGAATATAAGAAGTCTAGAGTGTAAATGAAAAGCTTAGAACTTATTATTAGGATTTATAATTATAATAGTAGTTTTTTATTAGTAGTAGTAATCATTAATAGTAATATTTATTATTATTATATAAGGAAGAATGACCAAATTATTGCACACATACCAATCAGCTTTCCTTTATCTATGACTCCTACTTAATGGTACTCTTATTACTGTCATTGAAATAATAAAGTCAAAATAAAGTTCATTCTTCTTGTAGTGAAGAAAAAAAGGAGAGTAGGACAGACCACTAAGAGAAAAAGCTTCTTAGATTGAGATTTCTGAAATAATCCATGTTCTGAAAATTCCTCCCAGTGAATTAGAACAGGCACTAAGCATATCAGAACACCAAGAACCAGGAACTTTCCTTACTAAATATGAGAACGTGAATGGGTAGAGAGCATTCGCATCTCAGAGAGCGTGATCTATAGTGTAGAATGGTGGAGAAAGAAGGGCAATTCTGTGTTTTAGAATAAAGAGCAAGTTAAGCAAAAGTGCAAGATACTGTTCGCCAGTGTTGCCATTGCAAAACCTTAGCACAAAGAGAAAATCCAAGTCCGCTCTCCTGGCGCTCCGAGCCTGTGGTCTGCACTGCCGGCTGCCAATCAGAGGGTCTTAGAGATGCTGCATTTGGCTGTAAGGGCCACGCCAATTTTGCCTTCCCTTCCATAGGTCCTGTCAACATAAACAAGCTGTGGTTGGGCAGCGGCGGCCCAGTCGGCCGACACTACTGGATCCGTCACAGTTGCGAGGCCCACTCACCCAGGGCTGAGCTCCCGCACTCATCTAGGCCTGCATGTCGAGCAGCACATTTTGACCGAAGAGGTCAAAAGAACGTTAGGGTTAAACACTGTGATCTCTGAAAGACTTTCACTGGCTCACAGTGTCCTGCTGTAGGATTTTGACAAAAAAAGAGGCAACACTGGGTCTCCCTTCCTGCCTTGCTGAGAGTCAGATGCTGGTCATCCCGGTGAACTACCACTCCCCGGGCTCTAACCCACGCTAACTCGGGGCTGTCATCTGCCTCCCACCCTGTTAGGGCTGCTTTCTCTTTTTTTGCTATTATCTCACCAGGTGACGGTCCTATTAGACATCCAGTCACAGTAAATAAGTAATAATATGGTCACAGGCCATACTTTAGCCACATTTTCCTTCCTTAATATTTAGAATAATGCCCTCTGATATGTAAACTGAGTAATGCTAAGAAAATTTTCAAAAAAAATTCTCTTTCCATTTTCCCATTTTCTCTTCCATTATTGCCTAAGAATATCTTTTCTCAAAAGGTGGTAGTTACACTAAAAATACACTCTCTGACAAGAATGGGAATATCAGCCTTCTTTTGACTTCAGTGATTTTCTGCACTGTTTCCATCTGCAATTCTTTCCACCTGAATGCACATTAAAAGATTGGAAGTGGGCGCGCTGGGGAGGAGACGGAAGGAAATTATTCTCTGAGCACATTTATTATGGTAACAATGCAATTTAATGCATCTTAGATGGTGTGCAATTAGGTATTAAAATTTCTCATAACTGGAAATGCTCTCAGTCAGGGGGAATTACGGCAGATAACTTCAGCTAACCCAGGAATCAGCTGGCTACTTAGAAGGCCTGGTACAATACATAAAGCACTCCATTTAGGGCAAAATTGATTGGTTCTTCATATTAATTCTCTGCTTAACCATGTTGGGAAATGCAAATTCACATAAAACCTGAGGAGGAAACCAGTAATTCTTTTTACTTTACAATAAACTTATAAAGACAATATGGCAACTGAAAAATGCTCCCCAAGCCACAATTTACCGAATTTTTTCTAAAGGGTTAAATATTTCTGCACCAAATTAAGAGCTTTATTCACTGTAGATTATTGGTTTAATTTAAATTCCTGGTCCTCTTTTCATTAGTCACCCTTTTATCTACTTTCTAAGATCTTCTTTCTCTCACACAGTGTTTTCAAAGGGAAATTGAGATGAACAGAATAGTTGGATAGATTTATCAAATATGCATGGTAGCGCCACAACTTCAAATTGTGGTACTATTCCATGTTTTTAGCATACATTTGGCACAGTGCAGGCTAACAAGGAAACCATCACAGACTAGGTAAAAAGGACAGTAAGCAAGGTTAGGGGTAGATGGTACAGAGAAGAGGGATTTCCGGTAACTATACGTGATACTCTCATTTCCATTAATATTTAGCTATGATTCAGTAAAAACAACTCATGGACAAATGCCAAGCCACAAGCAATTCACAAACTTCACAAAGCAACTGAGCCACCGACCATCACCTCTGGATTATGGAAATACTCATTTTGGGCATTTTTCATGGAACATGTAAGCATGGCACTGGCCGTGGGCTGGTGTGACAGCAAAGCCCCGAGAAGGCACGTCTGCGTGTACAGCTCTGACAGCACCCATCACCTGAACAGGTGTCTGCCCCATGATCTACATGACCAAAGGTGGAAGTGTGGGGTGTTACCTGAAAATATTTCATTTTGAATGGAGATATTACCATCAGCTCGATAATGAGAATGTGGATTAAGCGTTAGAGAGTCAGTACTTTTCTGAAAGTTATTCCAATTTAAAATCGAATATATTTAAGCTTATGAAATATAAAAGTATTTTATAAGGGCAGAAAATTTGGTTATGTATCTCACTGTGATACACATTAAATATAATAAAACAAATAGGCAAAGGAAGCCACCGTGCACGTGGGCGGGCTGACACTCACTTGGCGTGGCGGATGTCGGGCAGGGACCTCTCCAGCGCAATACTGTCGCTGACGAAGATGTTGAAGCCATTTTCTCTGTAGGCTGAGTCACCGTGGTCCTCCTCTGTGAGCGGGTAAGGCTTCCCATGCTCACCTTTCCCTAGCAGGAGGAAACAAAATGGACGGGTCATCTTTACGCACCTGGCACTATGCTCCACAGAAGTCTTTTGCACTAAGAGTTTATTATATCATATTATTTTATTTAGAAAAAAAGAAACATACTCATGGTAAAAAGCAAACAACGCAGAAGTAGAGAGAGTCATCTCACAGAGAGAATCACTTAGATTTTAAGTGTAGGTTTCTTAACATATGTATGCAGATTCTAATATACATACTACTTTATAATTTGTCTTTATCCAACACGATTGTATAAAAAAGCCATCTTTTCATTTACTTCCAATCATTATTTTGTCCTACCCAATTTACACCACTCCACTGAAGTTTTAAGTTATTTTTAATTTTCCCTATTATAAACAACATTGAAATGAATATCTTTGCTTAAATATTACTAGTTATGTGTTTTTGGAAGGGGGAGGATGATTCCTGTAAGTAGAATTGCTAGGATATCTTTAAAGTAATTATGACACTTGTCACACATCCTCAGAAACACTGGATAATGTTTTGAAATTTACTGGTGAAATATATTATTGATACTTTAATTTGCCTTCTTTTGATTACTAATGAAATTAATAATTTCATATTTTATCACTTATATTACTTACATTATAAAATGATAGTTCAGGGTTTTTAAAAAAATTTGTATTTGTTTTTTAAAAAAATTATATGTGTATTATTGTTAATTACACAGGCTGTAAATATTTTCTAAGTTGATTTCATTTAAGTCTAAGACTTCCAGTTTCCACTGCTCCAGAAAATGAGCTTGGAAATTGCCACACCATCCTAACAACAAGCAAATAGCTGAACAAACTGAAAAATCAACAAGTCTTCCTGGATCCCTAAGAGACAGGAGGATACAGGGCAAACTGCTGCCCCAAGGAGAGACAAGCAGGCAAATACAAGGAGCAGAGGCTCAGCAGAGCAGGGTCTCAGGAGTGCAGGCTGCTGGGGAACCAGCACCCAGAGTGGAGGACCTGACCTGTAACTGATAAACTGGTAGTATCTCAGTGCAGACAAGCCAGAGAGTTACAGACTCCAGAGGAACCAGTCACAAGAAGGCTCAAATAATTTTGTGAGATTCACCTTCAGGAGCTCAACCAGGTTCCCAGAGTAAATACTGGAGAAAAGCTTCGCTCGTGCTTCCAGCAGGATGAAAAAAGGAACCTTTCTCAAGCACCTGAGAGCACTCTTGTTCTTCTTGACCAGTCCTGTGCTCAGGGGTAACTAGTTAACTGGAATCTCACCTGCTGGGTTCTTCTTGACCAGTCCTGCCCTCAGGGGGAACCAGTTAACTGGAACCTCACCTGCTGGGGGATTATCAGAGCCCCAGACTTGGTCAATGGGAAATACCCAACTCCAGCCCACTCTAGCCATCCTATTCTATCAAAGAGGGGAAAAAGCAATCTGAGGCTTACCAGGCTTACCAGGATGGAGACCTAACCCCAGACTGTGGAGGACTCCCTGCCCCCCAACCATGTTACAAAGGCCTTTGTTAGCATTTCCTTTTACCCAGTGCATCATGTCCAACTACCAAGAAATCAAATTACAAGGCACACTAAATGGCCAAAAAAAAAAAAAAGGTTTAAAGAGGCAGGCTACAAGCAACAGAATCAGGCATGGTACAGATGTTGGAATGAACAGACAGGGAATTTAAAATCACTGTGATTGATACGCTAAAGGTGCTAATGCATAAAGAGGAGCAAGAACAGAAGGCAATGTAAGCAGAGAAAGGGCAACTCAATGACAGAACAAAAAAAGAATTGTTAGAAATAAAAACAAACAAACATGGAAACAGAAATGAAGAATGTCTTTGGTGCTTCTCAGGGGACTGGACATTGCCTAAGAAAACTCTTGGTGTAGGGATGTATTAAAAGTAGCCTCCAAGACCAAAAGGCTAGCAAAGATTGACAGATTATCCATGGACTGTGGGACAACTATTAAAGGTATGACAGACACATAATTAGAGGAGCAGAAAGGGAAGAGAGAGAAAGGAACAGAAGATATATTTGAAACAACAATGACCAAGAATTTCCCCAAATTAATGCCAGACACCAAACCACAGATCCAAGAAGTTTAGAGAAGCCCATGCAGGAAAAATGCCAGAACAAACAAAAAACTACACCATCTAGATGTATCATTTTTAAAAACAGGAAATCAAAGATATAGAAAAAGCCCTCAAAGAAGCCAGAGGGAAAACCATCCTACCTACAGAGGAATGAGGGTAAGAATTGCATCCAATCCTCAGGAGCCATGCAGGCACAAGGGTGGAGTGAAATATTTGGAGTTCAGAGAAAAAAACCATCAACCACCAATTTTATACCGTGCACAATTATCATTTAGAAGTAAAGGAGAAATAGAGACTTTCTCAGACAATAAAAATAAAAATAAAAATTGGAATTTGCTGCCTGCCATGTAAGAAATGTTAAAAGGAGTTATTTAGAGAGAAGGAAAATGACACAGGTCAGAAATTAGAATCTACATAAAGGAAAAGCATCAAAGAAGGAATATGGGAAAGTAGAATAAACAACTAAAGCCTTTTTATTTTTATTTTTCTTAATTGACAGCATAATAGTTTTTTCAAAGTATAATACCAAAAATGCATTAGATTATGCTTGTGTGTATATCATACACATTGATATATATACACCTATGTATGCATAGGTAGAAGTGAAATGAACTATAGCAGTGACACAAGAGAGGAGACAAAGGGGTGAGGGTTATTGTGTTATAAGCTACTCACACAGCCTGTGAAACAGTGTAGTGTCATCTGAAAATGGACTTGCATTAGCTGTAAATATATATTACAAATACTAGGGCAACTCTTTTTTAAAAGTTTTTTTTAAGTATAATTTATACTAATAAAGGAGAGAAAAGGGAATCATACAAAATATTCAAAATCACAAAAGACAAAAAAAGTGGAAGATGAAAAATAGAACAAAGAACAAAGGCAATAAATAGAAATGAAAAACAAATACGTTAGCTACCGATTCAACTATATCCACAATCACTTTGAATGTCAATGGTCTAAATGAACCAGTTAAAACATGGTCAAAATGGCTCAAAATTAATCTAAGATTTTTTTGATCCAGACAATTTTGTTTTTCCTCTCAGTTTCTTATTAACCTGTTATAAATAAGTCGTTCTTATTCAATATTATTTTTCAAATTTGTAAATTTGGGGTATTTTTCTAAATGAACTTTAGACACATCTTCCTATTTAATAAAATAGTTATTTTGGGGTTTTTTTTAGTTTTGGATTTGTCAGTTCTCCTTGGAGAAGTGATATTTTTTATACAGCTCAACAATTTTTCAAAGTGTCTTCCCTTGGATCACAGTGGAATTTCACACAATTTCCTTTATATTAGTCCTATGTATTTTCTGTTGTTTTTCTAAGTATGTGTTTCTCTTCACTGTACTATAAATAATCTCCTTTCTTCCACTATATTTTCCATTTAAATGGCACACACACTGAAGGGGACTGATTATTGTACTTATTTTTTAACCAGTCTGAACTCATTTTTTTTCTAAAAAATGTGTATATTTATCACAGGTGTGTTCAAAGTACACATCATTTTTTTTCAAGTAATAATAGCTATTCTCTCCTCTCCCTCTTTTCTTCACAGGCACCTCCTGTCAGATTTCTCATTTAAACCTACAGTTAGGAGTAAACTACGCTGGCGTCAGCAGGCATTTATTCAAGTAATGATCTTAATGCGATTGCTGCTAAACACTGCATATGTGATCCAAGTGGGAGATGTTTCTGAATGTGTGTGTAGGTGTGTGTGGGGGTAAAAGTGCACGTGTTTATAACTTACTGTGTTAAGAAAGAAACACAATAGTGCCTTTTAACTAAAGGTCAAAGGTTTTATTTAACTAAAAGTTTTCATGAATAAAATATTAAAGTTTACCAATTCTTTTTCAGAACATTTAGAGATTTTTATATCTTTCACCTTATTAACTTTTGATTTTGCAATATATTATTTGTTTTTTATCACTGGAATTCTTTTTTGGTGGGGGGGGTTAGGGAATTTGGTTTCTATATCACTAATCCCTTGATGCAAGTAAAGCATCTTTTTTATTTTAGCTTCTGTCCTCAAGGCATTAAGCTCAGTTGAGCTGACAGCCAGGGTCAAACAGCTGGGGACTGATAAGGAATCCTATGCTCAAGAAGCATGCAGATTACATTTCTGCAATTTTAAGGCAAAGAATCAAAAACCTTTAAGTGTTTCACTTTGGGCATCAAATAAGAAAATACCAGATCTCTCCACGTTTCCTGTTGTGATTTCTTAGGAGAAAATGTCACTGGCTTTTTCAATTTACATGAAAAATAAACAAGTCAGGATGAAATGTCATTTGTATAACAGCTAATTATAGAGCATCTACTGTGTCACAAAGTACCATGTTAAATGATTTTATATACATTTTTGACTCAACACTATAAAAGAAACATTGTTCTGCCCATGTTACATGTGAGTAAACAAGAGAGAAATTGACATTTTCAATAAGCATTTCCACAATCAGCACTTAGCCATTAAACTAGGAGAAATTTAAAAGATCTAAATCCCTCCCCCATGAATGGACAGATTAGCTAAGAAGGTCTTTTGACCTGGTGTAGTCTCTGGTGTGAACTAGATTTATAGCTTACTCCATAAATCCTATTTAATAAAAAAATCATATTGTGTGGTAGTATGATAATATTTTATTTTTTTTATTAAAGTATCATTAATAGACAATCTTATGAAGGTTTCACATGAGCAACATTGTGGTTACTACATTCACCCATATTTTCAAGTCCCCCCCACACTCCATTGCAGTCACTGCTCATCAGGGTAGTAGGATTCTACAGAGTCTCTGTTTGTTTTCCCTGTGCTATACTGCCTTCCCTGTGACCCCCCTACACTATGTGTGGTAATCATAATGCCAGTCAATCCCCTTCACCCTCCCTCCCCACCCCACTCTCCACTGCCTTCCCTTTGGTAGCTGCTAGTCCCTTTTTCGAGTCTGTGAGTCTGCTGCTGTTTTGTTCCTTCAGTGTTGCTTTGTTGTTACACTCCACAAATGAGTGAAATCATTTGATACTTATCTTTCTCTGCCTGGCTTATTTCACTAAGCATAATACCCTCCAGCTCCATCTGTGTTGCAAATGGTAGGATTTGTTCTATTTTTACGGCTGAATAATAGTCCATTGTGTATATGTACTTAATAAATTTTTATTTTTATATTTATGTCCTAAGTGAAATGTATGCACACCCCAGAGACTTCTCAGTAATTTTTGTAGAGATATTTTTTAATGCTGAGCTTTTAGATTCAGCCATTTTTAGACTACAAATATAAAATTTTAAAGCTACCCATTCATTAAAACACCTGTCAATCAAAGGCAAATTTATTTTCTTTGTCTTTGTACAATTTAGTCTTCAGATTGATAAATCTCCTGAGATAAGGCTTTTCAAATGAATGAGTGATTCTCTAGAGCTATAAAACAAGATTTGTGAATCACCAATGATGGCATACTAGAATTTCTTCACTGCAATTGTGAGAATAGGTTTTAAAATTTTATGTTCTTATGAACAGAGCTTGCAGGTTTTATTGCAAATGCTCTCAACTCATGTTAAGTTTTATTATGGAGACCCTCATAGGCTATCACATCGCCTGTGGTTTGACATTTGTTTTGGAAAACAACAAAATACAAAGAAAAATCTCCAAACAAAAATAAAGTAGATGTTGAAAAATGACATTATTCAAAGGTCTTCAGAATGATTATTAGTCTACAGATTTACCTACTTAACATTTTAAAAATTCTTGTGTCTTATTGCTGTCAATTTTAAATTCAAATCACTCCTTTAAATACAAGAAATAGTACACTGTCTGCTACGTTTAAAATAGTGTGAAAGGTATAAGTGGGATATTTTTAAAAAATTAAAATATAAAAATTAAATACCATATTGAAATGTATAGACATTAAACAGAAAAATACTCTTACAAGTATGTCTCTGGTCCTATGTTATTCAAGGCATACAGCAGAATTTAACATGGATATTGGGTTAATTTTCTCATAGTGCACCTGGCATTTATCCTCCAGATCAAATAACATTTTATTTAGTCATTCTATTTTATGACATTTCATTTATTCATAGATTAGTATGACTATAATTCTTTATATTTACTGATTATCTACTGTATGCACCACTGGGTAGGAAAAGTGAAAATGTGGGTAGTATGACCCCAGGCCTGAAAAAGTAGAAATATTCTCTGCTTAGGAAGATATAGGGTGCTATAGATTGAATGTTTGTGTCCTCACACAATTCATATGCTGAACTCCGAAGCCCCCATGGGAGGGCATGTGGAAATGGGGACTTGGGAAGTGATAGGGCCAGGAGGGAACAGGACTCATGAACGGGACCAGTCCCCTCATAGAAGAGCGTCCAGGAGCTGCCTGTCCCTCCACCATGTGAGGGGATAATGAGGAGATGGCCACCTGTGCACCTGGAGGACTCCCCAGGGAGTGAGTCAGCCAGCACCGTAGTCTTGACCGTCCCAGGCTCCAGAACTGCGAGAAATAAAGTTCTGTTGCTCATAAACTACCCAGTCTATGGTGTTTTGGCATATCAGCCCAAATGGACTAAAACAGGGCAATCCTATAAAATAGTCATGGACAGGGAACATGGTATTTGTGGAAGTGAATGAACTGGACGATAAACACTATGAGTTTCCAAATCGTGGCAAACTGAGGAACTTTGTAGGGCTGGGGAATCTCACTAGAAAAAGCGAGTTTTCAGTTAAAACTTAAAAGAAGAGTGGAGGATTTACATTGTTTTAAAAGGTCTGTGGCTGAGTACATACAAAAGCATTGAGGGAAATGAATTTGTACAGATAAGAACTTTGAAACATGCTGTTTGGAAAATAGTTAATAAACCTATCTAAGTAGATTGAATGCCATACAATAGAATCCTGAGATATAAAGTAGGTTTTTATCAGAGGGAAAAAAATCTAATGACAGTGTAAGTTATTTTAACTTTTTTTAGAAGTAATTAGAGTATAAAAATAACATAAGGAAATCAATGTTTTAACACTTTTCCTGAAGGTCTTGAGGATAAGCAACTGGAACACTCAGGAATCAATATAGTCAGGCCTTTGCTCAAATACATTTTTCTCAGAGAGATTTTTCATAATTAACCCATCTTAAAACAGCATATTCAGCAAGCCTTCTCTATTTCCCAAATCTACCTTATTTTTTTCCATATGTGATTTACTATTCTAAATTCCTGGTTTTACCCATAAACTGTCTTCCCATGAAAGCAGAGCCTTTATGCTCCTCCCATAATATCTCCGGAAACTAGAAGCGTGCCTGCCACAAAGCAGAATCTTCATAAATATTTTGAGTGGTATACAGAGAATAAGGTGATAGGATTTGGGCCTATTACACAGTGGAAATCAAGATATTCGTTAATTTATTCAAAATCACATATTGAGCATCTACTATGGGCAGGGCTGGGGATTCAATGATGAAAATCTCAGTTATTACCTTTGACATCATGTTTAAGAGAAAAAAGTAAAAACAGATCACTGTGAAAA
The DNA here is from genome assembly GCA_032199065.1 of Smutsia gigantea. NCBI lineage: Eukaryota > Metazoa > Chordata > Mammalia > Pholidota > Manidae > Smutsia > Smutsia gigantea. The sequence goes on along the minus strand of JAVSCE010001598.1, from coordinate 166,811 downwards.
TATAAGATCATTGATATAATTATATAAGAATATAAGAGTATGAGATGTAAGATCCTATACAGATATAAATAAGAAAATAACAGATGATTGACAGAGGAAACTGTGTCTTGGCGCCTGGGGGTCAGGAACCACTCGCACAGTACTTATCACATGATGGGTCCCCCAAGTCCCTGTGAAATGAACGCGTGCAGAAATGAAACAATGCCCTCTGTGCTGTGAGGAACACAGGGGACCCGCTTCAGCTTGGGACCTTTCAGGGGGAGGAGGGAGGACAGCAGGCGCTAAGCCCGTGGTGCAGGGAGGGAGGGCGTGAGTGTGACTCCGCCACGCTGGGTAAGGCGGGGGTGTGGCTTCTGTGGGCGGCACGGTAAGAGGCGTGCCTGGAAAGGCAGTCGCGGTTGGTGTTGCAGTGCTATGGAAATAGCAGAAGTCCTGATTTCAGTGCAGTGAAATAAATAAGGGTAATTAAAAGTTACACAAGAATGTGTAATGTATAAAACCTAACAGGAAAATATGAATTTAAAAAATGCTCTATTTATGTAACCAAAAAAGCAGAAAAAGATGAATTAAGGGTTATATAACAAAGGAGACATATAGAAAACATAGAGCAAAATTTAAATGAAATTGTTTTTTTAAAACCTACCAAAACTAACAAGAAATTTAATATCAAAAATAGTCTTGTGCCTGTTTAATCTGTTTAAAAATTCATTTTTTTACATTGTCATTAAATATTTACTGCATAAATGAAAAGGCACATTTAAAAATTTTAATTATTTCCCCAAATTCATTGATATAATTGGCACATAAAATCATTAAGTTTAAGGTGTAAAATGTATTGATTTGATACACTTATAATGAAAAATTATTACCATGGTCATATAAGCTAACACCTCCATTTTCCTTTTCTGTGGTGAGAACATTTACGATCTATTCTCTTAGTAACTTTAAAGTATATAATACAATACTGTTACCTCTAATCTCCATGATGTACGTTACATCCCCAAAATTTATTCATCTTATAACTGAAAGTTTGTTCCCTCTGACCAGCATCTCCCCATTTTCCCCAACCCCACCCTCTAGTAATCACCATTCGACCCTCTGTCTCTATGAGTTCAGCATTTTTAGCTTCTATATATAAGTGATACACAGTATTCATCTTTGTTTACTTACTTCGGTTAGTATATACAATGAATTATTATTCAACCACTAGAAATAAGGAAATCCTTCTCTTTGCAACATCCTGGATGGACCTTAAGGACATTATGTTTTAAAAAATGTGAAAACTCCAGGCCCACATGGATTCCCTGATGAATTTTTCCAAACATTAAAGTGAGATATAATACTGTTTTTACACAACTATTTTACAAAATAGAGAAACCCTTTTTAAGATACCAGCATGAGTCTGATATTAAAACCAGGTAAGGGCATTATAAGACAGGAATATATCAGTCTTTATTTCTCATGAATGTAGATGAAAAAGTCCTTAACAAAAGATCAGCAAATTGAATCTATCAGTATTTTAAAAGATATTATATTATGACCAACTAGGATTTATTCCAGAAATGAAATGTTGGCCAAACATTCAAAAATCAATCAATGTAACTCACATTAAGAGAATAAAAGAGATAGATAATACAATTATCTCAACATATGCAAAAAAATTGTTTAGTGAAACTTAATAATCCATTCATAATGGAAATTTTCAGTAACCCAACAATCTGAGGGAACATTTTTTAGCATAGGAAAGGGTATCCGTAATAAAATGCGGCAGATACTACACATATATCATTGGTGAAATAGGGAACATTTTCCCTCTGTGGCTGGAAATGCAGCAATACAGTTGATTACTGCTTCCGTATCCAACTTGTTCCTATCATTGTGTCCACCGAGTGAAATAAGTCATGAAGAAGAAATAAAGGCTATAAAGATTGCAAAGGCAGAATGAAAATTGATATTATTTTAAATAATATGTACAAAAATATCCAACACCACTTTATAACTATAAAAGTGGCTAAATTAATTTGTCAAGTTAACTAATAAAGATCAGTCAACTCTGTGTACCAACAATAGATTTGAGATAAACTGCTTAAAATGCCTTTTAAAATAACATGAAAATATCAAATATTTAGGAATAAATCAAACACAGTATGTGTAAGTCTGTTTGGCACATGAAAAATAAATGTTCCTCAGAGAAATTAATGAAGAGCTAAGTGACTGGAATGATCTATTGTGACCCTGGATTGGAATAAGTATTTTAAGATGTCAGTTCACCATGAATTGACAGTTTATCTATAATGTAACCCAAATTAAAATCCCAGGAATTTTTGCTTGGTGATGGCGGTGTTGTGCACAAGTAGAGGGCTGTGTATAATGAGAGTGGCGTGAATTAAAAATGTATTTGGAAGTGCGAGAACCTACCAAACTCATCACATATTAAGGAAGAAGGATATAGTTGGAGAAAATTAGAACTGTACATATTGGTTGTAGAATAAACCAAAACTAATTTGGTTATATTAAAAATAATTATGCAATAATGTAGTAATAACTCCTCATTATTGTTAATAATATTGTCTTTTTTCTGATTATGGAAACTTCATTTTTTAAAAAGCACAGTTGTCTAATACATCTAAACATCTAGGGATATGGGTAATTTTTGTAATTAAAAAAGCCATTATATTTTTTGATTTAGCATATAAAGAGTTAAATGATAAATACCTATAATCATTCTGAGCACAGATCTTTGAAGTGGAGATAACATAAGTCCATGTGCACAAATTGACTTTGCTGATAAAAATAATTTGCTATGAAGGAAAATAAGAATTGAGTGTGTTTAAAATAGACATGTCTGTGATGTTTGTGTAGAAGTCTTAGGGTTCTATCATTTTTCATCTTCCATGTGGGCCACAGAAAAGGTTTTACTTCCTAATTGTGCAGGTATTCTCTGAATTATCATAAAAACTCTCATTATCTGCAAACAATGCAGGAGAAATCATGTTAAGAAATATTTTGTCTCAACATCCCAATTTTTTAGTTTATTTAGCTTTACTCATCACTGGCACATATTATGTGCATCTATGTAAGTAGGTATAATTACAAGATTTTCGTAGTCATTAAGGACTAACAACACAAAGCATTTTTAAAGTCTTGTTCCAAAATTTCTGAAGAATTTCTGCATCTTCTCTCACCCCCTCCTGCCCTCACTTCTTGCTAGTGTGTGATCTGACTGTGCTGGAGGTCACTCCCAGGCCATGCCCTCCCCGGAAAGCGACTTCTGGGATGGACTCCAACTAAATGGAATGCTACCATCAGATGTGTTTGATTTGGTCTGTTAGCATTTCTTTTGCATAAAAACCATAAACATCAGAGTGTCAAGGATTGGACTGTTTTACCATTTCTAAAGAAAAGGAGGCAACACAGTGATGAAGTATCCAGATATCATCTGAAGCACACACAGAAGACTCTGAGATACAAACTGCCAAAGACAGTGGAAAGAAATACGGAGAAAACACTGAGGCCACTAGTAAAGGGGCCAAACAGAATGAAAGCAGAAAATAAAAGGAAGACTAGAAAGGAAAACTACACGTGAAGACAAGATTTGGGGTGTAGACTCCTCAATAAATTTATTCCTTGCAATAAAGAAGTAAAAATAATTTTCTAATCGAGTATTAGCAACACCGTATTACCTTAAAACAACTGAAAGTACATTCTAATGTACAATGAGGAAAATATAGAGGATGTTATTCTAAATAAGCTCAAGAAAAAGATTAGTTAGACATTAACAGAGACTGAAATAATTCCAACATATCAATATTATATTTTTATCATGAATGACAACAAATGCCTTATAAGAGCATATGCCCTTTATGATAAAATTTTACATGATACTGTGGACAACTCTCCACTAGTTATAAAGAAAAGCAGGTGCATGAACAGAAATTAAAAAAAAAACATTCAAGAATAAAAACACCACGAATACCACATTCTCTGTCAGGGCCGGGCGGTTGGGGCAGGGTGGAGAGAGGTGACTTTGGATATCAAACGGACAAAAGGAGGCAATTCATGGAAGCCCTGGTACTAAGGACTAGAACATATGATTCTTGTTTTGAATATGATCGGGTTTACATTTCTATGGAACCTGAAAACATTTTCAGCCTGCTCCCTGAAGTATAAATGTCTCTCTCCCTCATCTCTACAGTATTGGAATGAAAAATTATCAGTGATCCACACATGATAAACTTCCAATTGTTCCAATAAATGTGACAGAGAGCTGAGACACCTGAAATTTGAAAATAATTCTACTAAAGTTTTTTAACTGAGGACATTTTAATGGAATACAGAAGTACATTAAATTAATAATAATTTCTTAAAATATAAGTTGGAATTCATTAATAGCATAATGTCCATATTTTAAATTAACCAAATAGCTTCCCTATCTTTACACAAATTTTTTTCTACTGTTTTTCAGGTAAGATTTATTATATTTTCTTTATCTCATGAGGTACTGATTAAGTATATCTAGGTAACCAGCTATAACATTTGTAAAGGGAATAGACAATTCCACGCAAATGCAGCTTATTCTTTGGGAAGCCTAGTAAATCATTCTTTTCCTAAATTGTTTCCAATTTAGCTGGATTGCCAATAAATTCAGCTCCAGTAACTCTTCTTTTCTGCTTAAGATTTGTTTTTAGATGTCAAACAGTTTCTTTTCTTCAGCCTATTGTATATATTAGTTCTTTGCCTGAAAAAATCATAAAATAATCAGATCTCTTTTTCACTTTTCTCTTTTTATTCAACATAGTTCATATGAAAATACCTCAGGACCTGAGCAAACCTTGAATTTATGATTGTGAGGGTCACTGTGCCCATTAGACACTATACGCTCAGTATTTGTTTATGAAAATGAAGAGCTGACCACAATTTCGTTAATCAGGGCTCACACTTTTCCAAGTGAATCCCAACAAATAATTTGGTGGACTGGTATTCCAAGTTTGACAGCTTGTTTTATACACATTTTGATGGGTTTATAAATGACCTTAACTAGATTATTTTTGATATGACTACCTTTTCAATGTATTCTTTTAATTGTTTTACTATAACTTCTCCTGAATTAACCATTAATTTATTAGACTACGATTTTGGCACAACTGTTTAGACTTTGGCACGTTACAGTTTTGGATGGGGCTTGCAAAAGAGAAATGTAAAAGAAACACATATTTTGGTGTGAGAAAAGCATGATATGACCTGAAAACTTATACATGCATATTTAGTCCTCACTAGTGACCCTTTTTCTCTAGGCTGTGTGGGAAATTACTGCCTAAGTCTTACAGACAAATATTTTAAGGTATAAAATTCCCACTGAGTTTAAGAAATTGGAGAACTAAAATTGCATATTAAGAAAAAAAGACCTAACTTGTCTGTAACAATCTGGTTCATTCTGATATCATTCCTTTGGCATAATCCTAACAATTATAATATGAAGAAGGGTTTTTTTTAAGTCTTTTAAGTATTATAAGGGAAATACTGAGAGATGGAGAACAAAGACTCCATTTGTAATTTACAAAGTATCAAAAAGTTGGTTTTGTTTTTATCCTTCTATTTATGAAGTATGTTACAGTGTCACGTATTTTCTCTCAAGAAATGTCAATTTCCTGGTATTTAAAATGGAAAAATTTTTTCAGGGCTATTGTTATATTTTTATGAGGAAAATATATCAAAAATTTGAGAGCAGCAAAGGTTTCCGCATACAAAGAAGATGTGACATTTTTATGGCTGTCAGCTTCATATATTAGCAGCAACTGAAAACCCTGGAACTCTTTTGGCAGATTTGTCTTCTGAATGTTTTGAATAATTCAATAAACTTCCATTACTCCATCTTCTGGGGATGGAGGGGAAGTGAATGGAGCTCTAGTTTCAGCTTTATCATTTATAAACAAACAAGATAACTCTGTTTGACTTTTTCTTCCTCCTTTTCTTCTTGTTTGTGCTTTATTTTTATCTGAGGTTATGTCTTAGCTTCAAAAGTTAATTTACTCATAATATTTGTTAAGAATACCATGATTCCCTCTCCTCTCTTGCCTCTTTGCCATAGAATTCACTTTCAACTAAATTAGGTGACACACACACACACACACACACTGTCTCTCTCAGCAAAACATGCACATGTTGCTATTTTTCATTCTTTAATTTTTAGTTTCAGGCATTATTATATAATTCCAACTACACATGATGACTATTCAGTCTGTTTCTTCCCTCTGCCCACATCACATATGTACACATCATTTCCCCACCCTATTATATGGTTTTACTAATTTTGATCAAAACTCAAGTATTTGAGCCATGCCTAGGTAAATATGTTAATGACCAGATGACTATGAGTGCTATGATTTGTATCATGTATACTACATTATAATTATACATAATTCTTATCTTTCTCTAGGGAGTTCATATTCATCATTGTTTCTTTTTATTTTCTAAGAACTTTAATAATAATTCAACAATAATTCCACCACAAGACTCTCCATCAGTGGTTTATATATTTTTTTCTCAGAATTTTCAAGTGCATTATTTCTAACTTTCTGTACTCTTAAATAATGCTTTCTAGGGGTGATTTTCCTTCTTCATTCTGGGTGTGTTATTCTGGTGTATAACTTTCATCTTGGACCTTACCCAACGAATATCTTGGCCTCACTCCTATGCCAAATCTCTGGCTTTGTGCGTGCTGCATCTAACTCTTTCTTATTTTACTACTTATTCACATAGCAAAACATCCTTCAATAGCTAACTAACAAAATTTGTGTGGATTGTAAAACCATCATGTCTCTGAATGTCTTTCTTGTACCCTTATACTTTTTCTGATAATTTGGCTGGATACAGAATTCTCAGTTGACAAATGTTTCCTTCAGAATTTTGAAGATTCTGTTTTTTATTCTTGTCTTATATATTCTAGTGTTACTACTGAGAAGTTTGAAGTTGTTGTGATTCATCCTTCTTTGTTAAAAACCTTTTCTCTTCCTGAAATCTTCTAGAAATATTTTCTTTATCCCCAGTGATCTAAAACTTCACACTATTGCACATAATTGTGGGTCCTTTCCATCTTTTTTGCTGGGAATTAGTTAGAACTTTTCAATTTGAAACTAAATCCAAATTTAGAAAAAAATTATTGATTTTATTCATTGTCTTTTCTCAGTTCTGACATTTCCTATTATCTTAATCTTGAATTGGCCATAGAATTTTAAAAAATAACTTCTTTCTTCTGTTTTCTCTCTTTTTCATTAGTGCTACTTCTTTAGGGGACTTCTTCAATGTCATCTTGGAAATTCTGTATTGAGTATTTCATACCTGCTTCTTCGTTTTCAATAATTTTACCTTATTTCCTAAATGTTCCTTTAAAAGCATTTTGATCTTTTATGATGCAACATATTCTCTTTCTCTAAGGATACTGTACCAGCTATGGATTACTTTAAGGATACTGTACCAGCTATGGGTTACTTTAAGGATACCGTACCAGCTATGGGTTACTTTAAGGATACCATACCAGCTGGATTACTTTAAGGATACTGTACCAACTATGGATTACTTTAAGGATACTGTACCAGCTATGGAAGCAGCCCCTACTGACAAATCCATCTGTCTATCTACCATCATCATCTATCATCTATCCGTCTAAAGGAAGGGAGTCTGATTACAGAGAAGCACTAACAAATCAGGGCAACAGTCAAAAACTGGAAAAAACTTCTGTTAGAGATGCAAAATATAGTATTTTAATAAAACCCTCTTTATTGTTTAAAGATATTAAGACATTTTAAAACCATTACAAAATTCACTGCCAGAAACCACCCAAGAAAACTGAGGAAAGGTGCCGAGGGGCAGGGGAAAAACCACAGATTCATATCAACACAAATATAAACACACTGCCCTCAGGATGAAGAGTCAGTCATTAGACATCAGAACAATGCTAATTCAAAGCACAATGAGATGCTATTAGAATTACCAAACTTAAAACAAGAATGGCCATACCAAATATAGGTGAGAATATGTGGAGGAACTTGGACTTTTATATTGCTGGTGGGAATGTAAAGTGGTACAACCAATTCAGAAAAAATTTTGACAGTTTTATAAGGATTTTAATATGTACCTAATATATGACCTAGCCATTCCAGTCACGTGTTTAACCTAGAGAAAAATAAGCATATGTCAATTCAAAGACTTGTATGTGAATGTTCATAGCAATGCTAGTTGTAATATCCCAAACTGGAAACAATCAATAGTCAATCAAAAGGGATGGATAAACACAGGTGATATGGCCATTCAATAGAATACTACTCTGCCAGAAAAAGAGTGACATTTTGAAACACAGCTATATGGATGACCCTTAAAACAACTATGACAGAAATAAAACAAAAATAGAGTACATATGTTAGTTCTTTAAATAAATTTCTAGAAAACACAAACTAATCTATAGTGACAGAAAGCAGATTACAGATGGTCATGGGGAAGGGGAAGGGTGTAGAGTGGTGGGACAAGGCATATATGAAATTGTGGAAGTAATATATCCATTCATATTCCTAATCATGTTGATTTCTTAGTCATATTTCACGTTGGTCAAAGTTCATCATATATGTCAAAGCTTATCAAATTGTGTGCTTCAAATAAGCACAGGCTTTTATATGTCCATTATACATTCCATAAAATGGTTGTGTTAAATGTATATTGAATATTAAAATGAAAATTCACTTGTGTTCTTCTCATCTCTGACCTGTTCCCAAGGTACTGTTAACAGGAAGCAACACTTAATTCTTTGGTTGTTTTGTCTGATGGTTGCCTCTATATCACAAATATAATACTAATATTTTTTTCCCTTACAATACTCATAAATATTAATATTTAGGTTTATATATTATCTATCAATTTTCTTCTATGTTAACATTAATTTCCTATTCTTTCCTTCTTTTCTTTCATTGTTTCATATGACTTTGCTCTGGCTTTTAAAGTAATATACCAGAACCTTTATTTTACGTCCCATTATCTATAGACCATAGCTTGACTTCTCCCTCTTTAAAATGAATGTATTATTTGTTCTATAATTTCCTTCCAATCTCTTTCTCATTCCTATCCCCAGTTTCTCTGATTGGCATTTTTAATTTTTATGTTGAGGTTGATAACATATTGTATTGTCTCATCATTATTGTCTTTAGTGCTTTATCTCTGGGTATATTTTAAAAGACAAAAAGTAATACACTCTGTTTACATTCTTTTTCATTGCAAAATGTGTTTCTTATTTTCCTGGAAGATCTAATTTTGCTCTTGTTAGTTTTTTCTTGCAGTATTTTTTTTTCTTCCAGTATTTGTTTAAAATGTTGTGCCATGAAAGAAATATTTTTGACTCTCTCCTTTCACTTCTCCTTTTTTGTTTCCTTCCAGCACTAGGTTTTTGGCTGGCTTGGTCTCTTTCTTTCTTCCAGAACCCTTTCCTGGATATCTGATCATCTATGCTTTGTTAATTGTTAATTGTCAGCCAATTCAAAGCTGACTCTGAGCTCTGCTGGTGGGTGAGGCTGTCTAATAGCAGGCTTGGCTGTAGGGTGACTGAATAGTAGAGGGAGAGGTGACCACCACCTAACTGGAGTAAGACTGGAATGATGACCATTTGGTGTGGAGAATTTCAATTTTTCTGCCATTTTTCAGCACCATAGTTCAAGCCCACCCTTTTCAATAGCTGGTCTTGACATGTCCAGGAAATCTTTGGATTTCCACAGGACAATCTTGTTTCTTTCCACCTAGAAAAATGACTTGACTATGTTTCCACCCACTGACTGATCAGTAACCATGAATCTGTTTCCATTTTTCATAGATACGTTGTTAACTATTATATGCTGATCACTTCCCATTCTTTCTCTTCTTTGCTCTCTGTCTTCAAGCTTTTAATTCCCTTTAACCTTCTGTGATCTCCATAAGGAAAGCAGAAAAATGTGTCTGTTCACTTCACCATTTTAATGGCAAGTTTATTTCCATTTTGTTTCTTGGACTTAATGGAGATTTTTTTGTTAACATCCTTTGAGATGATAAAAAATGGAACTATCATGTGTGGAATAACTCAGGTGTTTGTATAGTCATTTAAAAATAATCATCTTTTGATATGTATATATTCAGAGAAATGTTTTTAAATAAATTTACCTAATGCTTGACTAGCTCATTCTAAATGATCAGATTTGGAGTGCCCTTTATTCCTCAGTTACTATTTGACTGTGAGCATTTTTTTCATTTCTATAAAACAACAAATACGTATATTTTTTAAATCCTCGAGAGATAGTTGATCCTTATAAGAAAATTATAGCTAATCAAAGGGAAATAATTGTAAAATAAAGCATTGATAAAGTAAGTTGAGATACCTCAATTAGGTTAGAAGGTATTGATTTAATACAGTAAAATTTATGTTTCTATCTAAATTCTGGCCAAATTGATGTTGGAAAGGGCAACGTGAAAGAATTAAAGAGAAGGGTGTTGGATAATGGTAATGTTTTACTAAAAAGCTTCATTTCATTTTGGCCTAACAGTTTGCAAAGCCATTCGATACACATTTGTATAGCTATTATTATGAGACACCTGTAAGTTATATAAAACACCAAGTCTGATATGGGCTATCTGGAGCTCTGGCTGAGGACTGTGAGGTTGAGATCAGAACTCAGACAACAAGACTGCTGGAACTGGCCACTGCCGTGTAATGACTGCTCTACATCACAAGAAGACAAACACCTAGGACCTGAGTCTCACATCAAACTTTCCTGCTAAGAAACTGTGTGACTCTAGCAGACTCTTCCACATTTCCGCCCTCAGCTTTCTCAGTTGCAAAGACAAGAGGTATGACTAGATAGTTTTCTACACTGACCCCAAATAACTCATTGTTTTTCCTAAAGCACCCCACATCACCAAGCATTTATTCACATTTAAAGGCTGAGCTTGACGAATATTATCTGAAGCTTACTTTGCAATAATAATTGCTTGGAAGTAATTATCAATAACTCAAAGGAAAACCTAATACTTGGTCATACAGAAAATCTATTAGAAGAGTTGGGGCTTCACTGTGGAAGGAGCTGTCAGATCTTTGAGAGCAGACTGAGGGCCTGGTGTAAATCGGTGCACACTTACTGCCTGACTGATTACTCCAAGAAAGCGAGGATGAACTCGATAAAACATACTAGGTCCTTTAACACAATAGCCATCAAACAATGTACACTTTTGCTGTGTTTCAATAAAAATCTACACAGATAAAGAAAATAAAGTTCTGTCTCATACTGAGTTAAGGGAGATGCTATTATATGATCCAAAAAGAAATTAAAAATTTCCTGATAAAAGTTACAATTCATAGGGTTCTGTATAAAATTGTCTCCATTCCTCAATCTCAGAAGAACTCATTAAATTTACTGTCTCCAGTTAAAGCAAAGTGATGCCAAAGCAGAGAGGCCAGAGTATATCCCTGATACATGGTTGCAATAGTTTTCTTCCCTAAATAAAGCCTATACAACAGTTAAGGATAATCCACCATAAAGAGCCAACCAGAAAAAATGACTTGTGACAAAATAAGCTGAATCCCAGGAAAGGAAGCTAATGCTTTCTGGTATGACTTAGAGAGGAAGACAAGGCCTTACAAATAATAAATTATAAGGTGAGTCACTCACTGAATAGGAAATAACTGGAAGATCTAGAGAACAGGTTAAGTCTGTTGATGGTGGTAGTTTAAGCATCTGTGAAAGGTTTCCTTCCAGAAGAGAAACTGACGCATATACCTATTCATTTACTGGGTTTTTGGTTGTGCAGAGATGGGGGAATTTGAGCTCATGGCTCTCGGGTCCTCCTCACTTCATAGCTCAGGGCCAGCGGCTCTTGTCGACACCAAACAGGCCTGGAGAGCAAACCTCTGTCAGGTCTGTAGCGGCCCACAGGGGCTATGGCTTCTCAGGTTAATTTGAGTGGATGTTGGTTTTGAGGATGTCAAAAGAATAGGTTTTGGAGGCGTCAATCAGTTCCATAACTATGTATGTTCCTTCTGAAACACTGTCTTTAAAAAAAAATGTAATATGAGAAAAATGCCTTCTTATAATGTCAGTTAGGAAGGTAAAATGTGATAATTACCAGATAACACAGACTAGGAAAATAATAATTAAAACACTGTGATATTTTCAAATGTGAAAAGGAAATGATCCTTAAAAGAGAAACTCATTATAGAAGGTCACTTGGAGTGTAGTTAGGAGACAATTAAAGAATGATGATAAGGAGTTGATCATAACACCACTGCATAATGAGAGAATGAGTGTATCAAAAGGACACAGTGAAACTTAGAGGACAAAAGTCTTATTTATCCACATAATAAATTTATCCCTTTATCAAACTAATTTTGACTTTGCAATTTTAACTGGTGGTTGAAAGAAAAATCGTCAAAAACAACAGAATCTTGTATACGTAGAAGCATTCATTTTTTTTCAGAGCATATTATACATGGCAATATTTTTAAGCAAATATGATAATAGATATTTATGAAGAGCAACCATCGGGCCACTAGTTAGAGCCTATGTTATTCTAGAACTTTTTAAACAAGTGCATGGGCAAAATTATCCCCATCAGGTGGTGAACATAATCGACGGAAGAAAAGGAAATGGAAAAAGGAGTTGAAACTGGATTTTTAACTATTGCTGACATAATCCCTGGATTTTTACTACTTGACCAATTTATGCTAGAATGACCAATAATTTTTATGTCATGGGAGTTCCATGCCCAATTCAGCTAATCCTTGAGTTATAATTTGTTGTCAAAAATACAAGTCTGACAAAGGTTTTCATAAATCAATTCACTCATGCAACAAATATTCATTACATGGGGACTGTAGGAGACAGGGACCGGGAAACACACATGGTTCCATCCTCATGGAAACTGCATGACTAGGGAAATGGGCTAAGATAAGGTGTTCAGGTATCAGGCAGATTCTAATTAAATCTTCCTCTTCTAAAAATTTTGTAATACTCTATCTTATAGTTGAGTGATTTACTATTCCTATTTTAAGAATCATACCAATTAATTTGCTATTTTTCACTTTTAGCCAGAAATAATCTCTTCTTCAGAAAAAAAGCAGTTCTCTCAAGCTTCATTATCACATGTACAGGAGGAAACAGCAGAATAATTTCAGATCTCCAATTCTCTTTTCCCTTCAACTCAGCTGTGAGGTTATTTCTGTGCCCACAGAGGAAAATCCACCTGCTCTTTTAAGATTAGACCAGGAGTTTTACCCTGTCTGCAAAGCTTGGAAATGCTGATCCTTTCATTTTTTTTTTATAGCTTTTCATTCCTCAGGGTTCCAGAAGCTTCCATAAACTCAAGCTCATCTCTCCCACCAGGAATTTCCACGTGAGGAGAAGCCTCTCATTTTGCCTCTTGGCACACACTGAGAGATCCCTACAGGTTTATTTAGAGCTGTTACCTACCTCTTCCAGAAAATAGACTTAATTTAAGCATAAGCCATAGAATAACTAGGCATTTAAAGTTCTGTAAGTATTTTCTCCTCTATTAAGACAGTTCTTTCTTAGGCTAAAAGACACCTGTGTAACAGCTACATAACGTCATAAATTATAATGTGTGTCTGGGTCCATAAATGGGGTAGCAATACATAAAACACTAGCTAATTTGTAGATCTCCTCAAACAACCAAGTATTTGCTCATTAAAAATGGTTTTAACTGAGATTCAAATGAGAAGTCTAGAAGCCCAGGTACTGTGGGTGCGCGACCAGCACAGAGCCTGTGGGCTGGGGTCAGCAGCCCCGGTTTCACGGGCCAGGAGCCAGATAGAGCCGAGGCAGAGTCCAAGGAGCCAGATGGCAATTATTCCTCTGTCATTTTGCACTTGGAAAATTTAAGTTCTTCTTAATCGAAATAACAGAGAAAAATGAAGTATTTTTCAAACCTCAGTACATCCTCAACTTTTAAGAATATCCCTTCTGAAGTAAAAGGAGAGAGAAGAAAGCTGGACAAAGGGGATTATCTGAAGGCCATGGGGAGGCCAAACACAGGCTGCCCCACATCCATTCTGCTGACCCTGAGCCAGCCAGGCCAAGGGCGCCAGGGCTCTGTCGTGCAGGGAGTGCCTCCTGGATAAACCCAGCGAAGAACAGCAGCAGCAGGGAAGTGATCTCCCAGCCTCCTGCCCCCCTCACCCCACCTGCGCAGGCTCTGACACACGCAGGTGCCCGGCCACCCCCCAAGCAGCAGCTGGGTCTGCTGAGGTCTGAGTGTCTAGAGATGCCACTAGGGGCTGTCAAGGCCAGTCCCCGAGCCCTCCTGTCCTCGGCCAGCCAGAGACCCACCCATCTTCATGAGACTCCACGCTCCTCAAAACAGCTCCTGTGTTGAAAGCTACTGAGATTTTTGGTGGTGTTCACTCAACACCGTAGCCTCTCACAATAACCTGGTCCGGCCACTGCATCTTTAATCTTGACTTAATCTTCTAACTGGACCTCCTGCCTCCATGGCTGCTCACACATAGTCTGTCTTTCAGGTCCTACACCTGGTGGCTTATATGATCACATAAAGGCTAAATCAGTTCCCTTCAATAGGAAAAGGTCTTAATGTCTTTCACTTAACACTTAAAACCCAAATCATTACAATGGTATACCAGGCACTACAGAATAGGCTCCAGCCCACTCCTCAGAGCTCATGTCATTCCACTCCACTTCACTGCACTCTGGCCAGGCCCGTGCAGTTCCTCTCCACTGACACACCAAGCTGTTTTCCTTCTCAGACCTGTGCACTCAGTGTTGCCTCAATGCAGAACTCTTTCCTGAGTATGATCCTAGCTACACACGCCGTATGTCAATTTAAAAGTCCTCCCCTTGAAGATGCCTTCCTCTGACTAAACAGGTTCCCTTCTGTGTCTGAATTATCTTACAGTATCAGAACCTGAAATCATCTTTCCTCCATTATGTGAACTCTGGAAAGGCAGGAATTAATTTTCACCACTTTTTCTGAGCCCTCAGTCCAACTCTATTATTTTGTTTTTCTGCTTGCTTTGCTCTGGCATGTTTTAATGTGTCTAGTTCAAGGGGATTTTCTTTCTTCTCAACCTCTTGATGCCTCTTATGTCACTCCTTCACTCTAAGTTGATGAATTTACTCCCTAATTCACAGATACTAATAAAACCAGAGAAGAACTCACTCAGGTTCTCACACCAGAACTACAAAGCACCTATTTTTTTTATCATGACTTCTTTTTTGAGTTTACAGTGCACAGCAAGATTGAGGGGAAGGCACAGAGATTCCCCACAGACACCCTGTCCCATGCATGCACAGCCTCCCCCACGATCAATATCCCCACCAGACTGATGGGTTGCTACAATGGATGGACCTACATTGATACTTTATCACCTAAAGCCCATAGCGTGAGGAGGGCTCACTCTTGGTGATGTACATTCTATGGGTTTGGACAAATGTAGAACGCCATGCATCCATCACTAAAGTAGTGTACAGAGTATTTCCACTGCTCTAAACATCCTCTGTGCTCTGCCCATTCATCCCTTCCACCCCTCAACCCCTGCCAACCACTGGTCTTTTCACTGCCCCCACAGTTTTGCCTTTTCCAGAAGGTCATGCGGTTGGAATCACCCGGACTGGAGCCTTTTCAGACAGCCTTCTTTCACTGAGTCACATGCATCTGAGGTTCCTTTATGCCTCTTCATGGCTTAGCAGCTCATTTCTTTTTCGCCGTGATATTCCATTGCCTGGATGCACACAATTTATTTATCCATTCCATCTACTGAAGGGCATCTGTGTTGCTTCTGAGTTTTGGCAATTATGGATAAAAGCTGTTATAAACCTCCATGTGCAGGTTTTTTATGGATATAAGTTTTCAATTCCTCTGGGTAAATACCAAGGTATGCTATTGCTGGGATGTATAGTAAGGGTATATTTAAGAAACTGCTTTCTGAAGTGGCTGCACCATTTTCCATGCCCATCAGCAATGGATGAGAGTTTCTTCTACTCCACATGTTGGCCAGTATCTCATGTTGTCCATGTTCTGGAATTTGGCCATTTTAATAGGTATGTAGCGGCACGTAGGTGTGTGGTGTCTCATGGTTGTCTTTATTTGCATTTCAAAGCATCTATTATTTTCCTTAAATTAGCACCTATTATTCCCCTCCTCCCCCTGTTTCACTGAAAGAGCTGCCTCTCATCATAGTTATAATTAACTTCTCTTTCCTTTCAATCTCATCTGCCTTCTTAGGGCACTTACCCCATTCATTGTGGCATGGCTCAACACACACCTCTTTTTTTGCCCTTTCTTGATTTCATCTGTCCAATTGATATGTATGCCTGTCAAATCTTATCTTAAAATTTAAAGAGACTTCACCCTCCCTTGCGGTCTCCCATTTACCAAACCAACACATGCTCCCTTCCCTCCCACTTTTTCCCCTTGTGCCTTAACACACTGCTATCTGGGTTGTACATTCTATCTCCAGAGTCTATGTTTATCACTAATGAACAATTATGCTCAGGCTTCTTCATCCAGGGGATTCATTTGAATCATTATCTTGCTTTGACTCCTGACCATTTGGGATTGACAGTTCTTCCTTTCTGAAAACTCTCTTCTCTAGCTTTCTTAGAAATCCAACTCTCTTGCTTTTCCTCAGCCAGTATTTCTTTTTATCCCTGTAGGCTCATTCTTCTCTACCTGGATATTGAAGTGGCTTTAGATTCTGCCCTAGATGGTCTTCTTTTCTTACATTTTCTATGTGGCCTGGTTCACTTTCATGCTTTTCGCTATAACCTCTCAGCTTATGACAATCAGGTACATCTCTCCTGCCCAAACTGCCCTTCGCAAATTCAATGCCTGTTTTAGCATCTCCACTTCTGTGTCTCACCAGCACCTCAAACTGAATACCTGATATCCCGGTTACAAATATTTTCACACCTGAACCACTGTTTCAGCTTCTTACATGGCTGTCCTGAAGCCACCCTTCTTCCCACCTGGCCGCCAGCCCCTTCCCTTCTCCGTTCTGCATTCTGCACTCGGTTATCTTTTAAAAATATTGCTCTGGTCTGGTCAAATCCTTTATAGAATATATCTTAATCCTTTCAAAACATTTGGTCAAAACACATAGGAAAAATACAAATTCCTTAACTTACAAGCCAATATAAAACTTGAAGACTGGCTCTACTGGACACCTTTTAATTCTTAGAAATGGTGCAAGAACTGCCTCAGCCTTTGAATTCATGTTTTCCTCTGCCTGGAACGCCATCCCTTCACCTTCTACCCGACATCCAGTTATCTGGTTGAGTCCTACATACTCTTGGTCCTCAGCGTAGGTTTTTTCTTCAACTAGCCTCACTGCATCTCCTCTCACAGTACTGTCACAAACTGGGTGGGGTGGGGTCTTCCCCGAGCACCACCTATATGGCACCTGGCTTTATCTATGGCACCCAGTAGATGCTAAGAATTGTTGAATAAATAAATGAATGAATTCATTTGTAAAGGTGACTGAGGTCAAAGAACATATCATTAGCTTATTTTTAATCATTAAGTCAAATATTAGCATATTTATCTTTAAAATTTTATTCAAAATAAAAGACACAATGAACTATTCTGCAGTCTTACTGATAATCTCAGATAAACTGCTAGTATGAGAGCTTCTTGGCACATTTACCTTGAGTTATAAACTAGCAAGAAAACTAAAACTAGTTGAAGAATACATAATAATCTCAGAACAGGTACTGATTGGTTAAGGGGAAAAAAACCCATGATATGATACAGTACAAATTATATTAGAATTGATTTAGGGATGCAATTCTAAATACCTTTGATTCATAGTGTGATATGTACAATCCATTCACTTTATCATTTTTAGCAAAATAATTTTTGAGTGTTTTTTTTTTATTCTGTCCTTTGTATTTTCCATGCAGGCACATAGTCCTTTTGAAATCTTTGCCTCAGGAACTTTAACAAATGTAAGGGTAGTGTCTGCCTAGTGTCTCTGTAACTTAAACCTTCAGGACAGGGAAGAAAGTTAAGCTCCATTTAGGAGAAAAGGAAGAGAAAGGAGAGTCTGTGATCACAGCTACAGGGAAAGGAGACAGTTTTCCACAGAGATAAGGAGATCAGAGCTTGGCACGCCCACTGTGAGCCCGGGAAATGACAAAGTTTAGAGGGTGAAGAGGCAGGGTGAATGTAGGAGAGAGGCTAGCATGTCACCAAAGAGCTCTGCCATTTAGCAGAGTAACTTCTGAGCGTCCAGACTCGAGACACTTGAAAGGTCCTGTTGGTTTGAACCAAAGGCTCACCCATCAGGAGCATGGACAACAGAACAGGGGGCTTCACAGAACATTTCACTCTGCTGAAGACTTTTGCTAACTTCGCCATTACCCTTACGAGGGAGGGGACAATGACGCTGATGGAGTTTCCTGTCAGTCTGGTGGGGTGGGGATCAGGTGCCAGTTTATTTTAGACAAGAATATGTATTTCATGCATACCCAAACCTGTAAACCAGTATTCACATCGTGTATACATTTTCAACTCTATTATCCATAAATTCAGAATATGAAAACCTTTTCTAAATTCCCTTCCAAACTTGTAAGCATCACATGTATGTATGAATTTTGCAGTAAAAAATCCTCTCAACAATTGTAAAATAATATCATTAAAGTCTTTACTTTCTGCTTTATTTTCAAAATAGGGTGGAACAGTTACAGAAGATTAATTTCATTAATATGAATTCCTACCCTATTTTCTTTATTTTTAGCTCAATAATAGAAATAAAGCAAAAAGCCTAGAA
The DNA here is from genome assembly GCA_032199065.1 of Smutsia gigantea. Lineage (NCBI taxonomy): Eukaryota > Metazoa > Chordata > Mammalia > Pholidota > Manidae > Smutsia > Smutsia gigantea. Next base: position 148,006 of record JAVSCE010001598.1, on the reverse strand, counting down.
TTCTTCTTTTTAATGAAGGATCCCAGAGAACAAATAACATTTTTATAGCAAATTTAGTATTTCAAGTACCACCTTCAATCACATATATATGTATATATACACATATACATATTATATATATATACTATGTGTATGCACATATATATATACATATATACAAATATATATATATTTATTTAAGATCGATCGAGACAATGAAAGATGCAAGGATAAGGGATTGTTGATGAGAACTAGCATTACGTTTTAGTTTAGAAGTTAATTTATTTCAATTATCTGCTGACCTAAAAATCAATATTTTCTCACATTTTAATCACTATAAATTATAAAAAAAGAAGTGCACACATTCTCTTGAAGGTGGTGAATAATCTGAAATACAGTAACCAAATACATAATAGGCAAAAAGCTAATGTTCCTTCTGTAATAATTAATTTGGGGACTGCAATCCAGATTATTTACATGTAATACTTTGTCACTATTTGTAATGCTATTCCATTAGAAATATGGTATTATATAGTCTGTTCAGATTTTAATGCTAATTACTAATTAGCATTAAATTGATCTGCCATGTTATCATGACCAAATGTATTTGCACATAGCAAATAGAATGCAAAAGGTATTTTTTAAAAAGCATTAATAATAATTCATTGTGCTAATCTCTATTTTGTTTAAATTGCTAATGTTGAAAACTTTAGTTTAGAAAAAATGAGATAATTAACAGTGTACATTTCCCAGACAATGAAGACAATTATGCTCCTGTAAGAGTAATATGAAGGTCACTACGATAATTAACTATGTTCAGATACTGTGTAGTGCTCATTCTCTAAGAAATTAGCACATTTTACATAAAGCATATTATTAGTGCGTGGAATTTTTTTCTTGAACTATTCAGTTAAAGAACAAATTAAAAAATTCAAAGTAAAATCTTTGCTACTGGTATTATATAGTTTAGATTTGCTCTAACATTTTTATCTTTATTCTACAATACACTTCCTCATGAGATAATTACTTATCAGAAAAATCCTGTGTGTCTGACCCATGCTTTTACAGAGAAGCATGAAGAAATAGAATTCCCATCTCCGCCCTAAACTCTAGGCAGACTTGAATTGCAGAGAGATGTTGGATTATCTACTTAAACTTCTTTCTCCTTGGCATGTCCATCCACTCATTGAACCAGATCCCAACCATGCATGATAGGAGAAAGGAATGTAGACTAAAGGGAAACAAAATAAGAAAGACAAAACTTAAAGAGGTAAGTGGTGCATTAAATTTCCTCCCATCTTAGTGAGCGGACAGACCACATCATGCCCCTGATTGCTCAGCCCCAGAAATTAGGAGACACTTCATTTGTCCCATCTTCATCACAACCCCTGACTCAAAAATAACCCATCATCAATTTCATTACGCCTCCAAAATATGCATATGTGTGTGTGTGTGTGCATACAATAAAATGCACAAATCTTTATGGTATAGCTCAGTGAATTTTGAAACGTGTATACACTCATGTAACCATCACCCAGATCAAGGTATCAAACATTCTGACTTTTCCCCCTTTACCTACTTCACCCATCCTGTCAGCCCCCTCCCCTGGGACAACCAGCAGTCTGTCTCTGTGTCTGAGTCTTTTTCTGTTTTTTTGTTCATTTGTTTTGTTTTTTAGATTCCATATGTAAGTGGAAATCCTGTTATTGTCTTTCTCTGTCTTACTTCACTTAGCATAATACTTTCTAGGTCCACCCATGTTGTAGCAAATGGTGGGATTTCATTCTTTTTTGTGGTGGAGTGGCATTCCATTATATATATGTATCACCTCATCTTTATCCATTCATCCACCAGTGGATGTTAAAACTGCTTCCATATTTTGGCTATTGTAAATAATGCTGCAGTAAGCATAGGAACACATATATCTTTTTGAACTAGTGATTTTGCGTTCTTTGGGTTCCCGAAGTGGAATTGCTGGATTCTATGTTGTTTCTATTTTTAGTTGAGAAACTCCCACTCTGCTTTCCATAGTGGCTGCACCAATTTACACTCCCTACCAGCAGTGCACAAGGGTTCCCTTTCCTCCACATCCTCACCAATTCTTGTTATTTCTTGTGTGTTGATACTAGCCATCCTGACAGGTGTGAGTGGCACCTCCCTGTGGCTGTGATCTCCGTTTCCCTGGTGATGGGTGACGCGGAGCACCTGGGCATGTGTATGTTGGCCATCTGTTTGTCTTCTTTGGAAGAATGTCAATTTGGGTCCTCTGTTCATTTTTTTAAATTGGATTATTTGGATTTTTTTGGTGTTGAATTGTATGATTTATATATTTTATATATTAACCCTTATCAGATACATCATTTGCAAATATATTCTCCCTCACAGTAGCTTGTCTTTTTGCTTTGTTGATGGTTCCCTTTGCTGTGCAGAAGCTTTTCAATTTGTTGATCAGTTAACATATGATAAAGGAGAAGACAGCCTCTTCAATGACTGGTGTCTGGAAAACTGGACAGCTACACGTAAGAGAATGAAACTGGACCCCCATCTTACATCATATACAAAAATAAACTCCAAAAGGATTAAAGACCTAAAATAAGACTTAAAAACATAAAACTCCCAGAAGGAAACACAGGCAGTAAACTCTTGAACATTGGCATTAGTTATTTTTTTTCTGGACGTGTCTCCCCAAGCAAGGGAAATGAAAGCAAAAATAAACAAGTGGGACTACGTCAAGCTACATATATTTTTAATTCATCTGCTTCTTTCTGGTTCCATTACCATCACCCTAATCCTATTAGTTACAGATTGCTAAGACAATCCTACTAATTGTTCTTTTTGCTTTTATTTTTTTCCTATTTTAAATTATTTTCCATATACTCTACGCACGCAGGCCTCCCTTCAGTTTCTTAAACAAGAGGGCTTTATTCTGGTTTATAGCATAGTGCTAATCAGTTTTCCGAAATGTGTGTAGCGATTGACTTGCCAGTGGTAGTAGGGAATGGTGGTCAGGGTCGCGCCCCAGGGTTGTTCCAGCTGTCAGTCGTCCTGAGTCATTCTGGGGGGTGGATAGCTGTAGCTAATTCGCTGTCTTATTTTGCACTGACCACGTGACTGGGGAGGTACAGCAGTGTTTTACATGTATGTATATAGGACCCTTGAATACCTCCTGGGTGAAGATCTTCCTCAGATCTCTTGATTATCTCCCAGATTATCTTTTTTATACTGATTCATAACAACTCTTTATATAGTATATAAGCCCTATGTCAGGAATGATGCTTATATTTGGACACAATAATGTGTTTTGATGAACAGACATTTTCTATTGTAAAATCCAGTTTATCAGTATTTCCCTTTGTGGTTAATGCTTTTGTTCCATGTTCTAAAATCCAATGTCATAACAATTTTAATTAATGTGAACAAGGTATTTTATCAGTTACTTAAAGCCACAATGGTGCCACATAACAAACCAACACAAAATTCAGCTAAGACAGTCTGCTCTTGCTCAGGTGTCTGCAGGTGGCTTTGAGCTGGCTGCCGCAGGCTGGGCTCAGATGGATCTGGCTCCAAGCTAAGGCGCTATAAGGCTAGATCTCTGCTTCATGTAGGTTTTGAAGTAGTGGGCTAGCCACAGCTTGTTTTTTCCATGGTGACGGCGGAAGCTTAGAGGGTACCTGCATTTCAAGCATATGCTTCTTTCATATCTGCTTACATCCCACTGGCCAAATCAAGCTACTTGGCTGAGGCCAAAATCAAGAAGCAGGGAGGTATGTTCTAACACTGACAGAAGGAACTTCAAAAACCACCCAACAAAGATTATGGATAACAGCTGGGTGATGGATTGAACGCTAAAGCAACCTACATAGGCAGTCCCCAGTACTGTCTCCCATAGTCGTCTTATTTTGTTCCCATGTTTAGATCTCGTGGTAGGCAGAATAATGGCCCCCAAAGATGCCCATCAGAAACATCACCAGGACTGTGCATATGTCCTTCCCAGGGCAACGAGACCCTTGCAGCTGTGATTAGGTTAAGGAACTTCGGATGGGTAGAGCACCCCAGGCTGTTCTGGTGGGACCAATATCGTCCCAGGGAAGAGGGATTTAAGAGAGTCAGCGAAGGTGCCTGACAACAGAAAGGAGGTTGGAGTCATGCAGAGCCATGAGCCAAGGGACGCAGGCAGCCTCTAGAAACTACAGGAGGCAAGAAAATACATTTTCTCCCAGAGCCTCCAGAAGGAAGGCAGCACAGCTGACCCACTCTGGACTTCTGACCTCCAGATGTACACATTCATAAATTGCATTGTTTTAACCATGTTTGTGATAATCTGTTAGAGCAACAATAGGAAACTAATATGGAAATGCAATTTAGCTGGGATTTGTTTTAATAATATTACCCAGTTGTTTTTTTCTAATTTTTCACATATGTGTGTTTACGTGCATGTAGAAGTCTTGAAAATCTGTTGGATTTCTTTTCTTTTTTTTTTAACACTTTGGGATACTATTTTAAATAAGTTCTAATTTTAATATTTATTATTGTCCAGGGTTTTTTTGTATTGACTTTGAATAGTGCAGTCTTACTGTATAGTGGGGGTTGATCTCAGCTGCTCTGCATAGAACACATGCTTATCCTCAGTGCTGCCCGGAACCCATGGTAAACCCGTGGCCAATTCTATAGAACATACTAACTAAAGTTATAATTGATATTTGTAACCAGGGGTCTGTGAGTTTTTTGGGGGTAAGAAACACAAGCCTGTGAGCACTGTTCAGTAATAATTAGATTTATGATTTGTACCTGGTTTTGGTGGTGCCCTGGGGACATATTTCTATGCTTCAGATGGGTCTTCTGGTGGGATGTCCTTACTTGACCAGCTCCTGGTTAGAGACCCACTGTGCAGTAACTGTGGGCCTCCTGCTTGCGTGCCCTGATGGTTTGGGATGTGGAGACAAAATCATGTCCTATACGACTTGGTGGAAACAAGACACAGAAGCCTGAGGTCTCTGGACTTGTGATTATAAGCTGTGTGAATCCTGTGAGCCCTTTCAACATTCAAACACTTAAAGTAATTATTGTGCAATTAACATACTTGCTAAACTCACTAGTTTTTGTAATTTAAATGTTAATTCTTTGTACACAATTACATTGTTAGCAAATGATTATAGTTTAATTTTTCCTTTTCAAATTTCATACCCCTCGTTTATTTTTCTTGCTTTATTACACTGACCATGATGTCCAGTTCTACACTGAATAGAAGTGTTGGCAGCAGGCATCCTTACCTTATGTATAATTCCAGAGGATAAATGTCTATTATGTAACAATCAAGTGTGATTGTTTTAAGTTTTATGAAGGCCTTTTGTCAGTTTGAGAAAATTCCCTTCTGTTCTTATATTGCTATTGTTTTTAAGTATAAATGGTATATAATTGTAACATGTTTTCTCCTATATTTATTGAGATAATAACATGATGTTTCTATCTTACCCTGTTCATGTGGTGAATTAGATTGTTAAAATTGCTTTGCCTTCCTGGAATAAATCCAAGTAGGTTGACATTATAATCGTTTTTATGTATTGATGGATTTGTTTTGTTAGCATTTCGTTAGAATATTACATCTACATTTAAGAGTGAGATTGGCTTCTAAATTGATCTAAAATTTTCCACTATGGATAGATACCTATCATAAAAGTAGGGTTCCAAATGCTGGGTTAGCTTTCTGAGTTTTCATCTCAAAGATATTGGCCCAGTAATTCTTCCGTGCCTTTTATAGCTCTCTGAAGCCTTCAAAAATGCTGTCTTGGATACATTTTCCAGGTTTTGTCTATGTTCTTAGTTGAAGTTTAGGCCTGAAATATGCAGTCCATCATTACAAGGAAGGAAACAAAATTCCTTCTTTTAATATTTTTTAGTAAGTTTTACATTTTTTCACAGAAGTCCTATACATACCCTATTGTCATGGCTTTATTTAAGCAAGAGATCTGTATCACCAATGTTCTAGAATCTCACCATTTTATTTCCTAATGGTAAAATTACTTATGTTTGTACATTATTTTTTCTGGCCAATTATCTGAGCTCTCCTAATTTGAACAATTCTTTAGCTAATTAAAATTCATACATAATTTTGTTCCATATATGCCTCCTATTTTCATTCCTTGCCTTACTGAAGCTGCAAGAAAATTCAGAACAAGGTTAAATAAGAAACTAAATACCAATACTTATGTTTTTTATTCTGCTTTTAACGGGTTACTTCCAAGGTTTTTGTATTACTTGAGATGCTGGTACTCCCTTGCAGTGGATATTTTATAAAGATACAAATGTATCTTACAAGTCTTAGCTCATGATGTTTTTAATTAAATAAATTAATAAAACATTGTAGGTTGTTTTATTCTCTATGGCATGCCTTCTCAGCACCAACGGAGATTATTAGGCATTTTTGCTTATTCAACAGATTGTACGTGTACATATACTCCATCTTCTCACAATTAAATAAAGCTGTGTACTGATAAATTCAAGTAAGAATGAAGGAGACTGCATCTGTTTTATTTAAGCATCCGGAATCTTTTTCAAGAACTAAATACTTAGAAATTCAAGGACTACTTAAAAAATACTTTCAATATTTGCTTTTATTTTAAAGTCATAAAAAAATGTGTCTGTAATAAGGTTATTTTAATTTATCTGTGTGATCCACTAAAAAGAAAAACCTTGGATATTACATTAGTAAAATGTCTGTTAAGCCTAAGTCTGAATTTAAAGAATAATCCTCAAGAAAGAGATTTATTTTAGAAGTTGGTCGATTTAATTAAAGTCAGTGTGTGTCAGGGGAATAAAAGTGCCTACAACGAATTTATGTGATAAAATAACACCCTTTAGGGGCAAACATCAAATTCTTATCTATTCCAGGAAACAAAAATACCCTACAGAAAGAATGTGTTTTAGTCCTTGAGGTTTAATCGAACATCTGGAGAAAAAAACAATCCTCAAATTAACTCTTTCTTTAATGGACCAATACTGGTCATAAAATATTTCAATCTACTGATGCTAACAAATACTCTTTAAATTCAGGTAAACTGTGTTGAGCAGTAACTTTAAAAGTTTACCAATGGTATCAAATGGAATAATCATTTGGGAAGCCTAGAACTTCAGGTGGTTCAAAGGTCTGGATGTGACTCCTCTAGGACCAAAGAGCTTCTAACTGAAAATTATTTCTCTCCCCAACACAATACTAACTGTATAATTAAAAAAAGACAAGATTCAATGCCCAAGAACATTTGAGAAAGGGAAGAAGGAGACTCCCAGAAGTCACATGTCCATAGTGATCAGGAGGTACGCCGGAGCAACACTGAGAAGGCTCCCTCGTTTGGGGCCCTTTTTTCATTTACATTTCTATTTGCACATCACCCAGTGGCCCTTGACTCAGCTTATGTCAAACATAACCAACTGGAGCCAACCCGCAAATACTCAGATTCTCACAAGATGTCTTTGTTCCACGTTAACCAAATGTTACCAAGTATTTTCTTTCTGCATAACGAATACTGTCCTCTGTCCTGCTCCTAATATCAGGTTCCTCAGAACCCAGCCCCTGGCTGCAAAGCTAATGCTTCTTCCATCTACTCCTGTTTTTTTACAAGTTGTTGTTGGTGTTTGATAGCTATATTTTAGTGTTTGTTCATAATTCTACAGCAGAAGACAGATCATGGAGAGTTTCAGGCAAGAAAGGACAAACCATAGAGTATCAGTTGTTTATACAGCCTCTGGAAATGATAACTTGAAGAACTAATAGAAACACCATTGATGATCTCTGCCCGGGAGCACCAAAGCCCTTAAGCGGCAGGAGAATGCCCGGCAGGTATTACAAAAGGTATTTCCTTCCTCTGCTCTCCCCTCTGCTGCATCTCTGTGCCTGCCTGCTTCCAACGTTGGGGAGATAGTACTGCCCCAGCTTCTCCCCTGCCTTCCGGATATGGCACAAGATATGCTCTTTGCTGGGAGGCGAAGCAGATCGCTATAGCAAGTGCGTTTGGGAAATGTCGATTTTAGGCTTTCAGTCCCATTATCTGTAAGAGCTATGAAAGGCAGAGATGGGAATAAGTACCAATAGAAGGTATAAGGCAGACTTCCGGGAAGATGGCGGCATGAGCAGGGTGGCAGAAATCTCCTCCCAAAACTATATATATATATATATATATAAATACAGCAAATACAACTATTCCTAAAAGAGAGCCAGAATACACAGGAAAGCGCACAGCGTGCAGCTACACCCGAGAGGACTTGGCACCCCCAAGAGGCGGGTAAGATACGGAGCCGTGACCCGGCGGGACCTGAGCCCTCCCCCACCCCAACGCACCGGCGGGAGGAGAGGATTCAGAGCCGGGAGGGAGTGGAAGTACAGCCGGTGAAATAACCAGCCCCGGTGATCCACGCGGGAGCGCTGACACACATCATGCGGTGCAGAGGAGACGGGAGAGACAGAGGGGCAGGATCTGAGCGGGAACACGCCAGGGTGCTTGCAGCCTGCTCCCGGGAAGGAAAAAAAAAGCGCGCTTTTTTCGGCGGTCGTAAAGAGTCAGGAGCCCAGCAGAGGAGACGGATCGCCCGAGCACACTCAACCCAGCAGGCTGGGATTCCTGGGGAGTTTCGGACCCCTTAGCTGGTGACTGGGAAAGGGAGGCTGCACTTAAATTTCCCACAAAGATCAACAGCCTCCCATTCATTCCCACCCTGAACAGAGCTATAAAGGGGCCTGTGGAGCGGCGCGACCACACCTGCGAAATAGTGGAGCAACGAGCAACCTACAGCATCCCCACAGAATCTACTCCAGGTGGGCGTGGTTTTTTGTTGTTCGTTTGTTGTTTCTTTATTTTTTCTTTTCTTTTCTTTCTTTTTTTCTCTTTCACTTTTTTTTTCTCTTTTTCTTTTTAAAGTCTTAAAGAGCCCAGCTGACATACCTGGCAACTACCAGCAACCACTTCTATAGCCATGAAAAGACAGAGGAATATGGTCCAGACTAAGATCAACCAGACAACCCAAGACAGGGAGCCTGAAGGGATGGAAATCCACAGTCTTCCTGAAAAAGAATTCAGAACAAAAGTCATAAACATGCTGATGGATCTACAGAGAAATGTGCAAGAGCTGAGGGAGGAAGTGAGGAAAGAGGAAAGACAATGCAGAAATCAGACAAGTGATCGATGGGCTTAACAGCAGACTGGACAAGATGCAAGAGACTGTTAAAGGAATAGAAATCAGAGAATAGGAAAACAGAGAAGCTAAGGCACAGAGAGATAAAAGGATCTCTAGGAATGAAAGAATATTAAGAGAACTGTGTGACCAATCCAAATGGAACAATATTTGCATTATAGGAGTACAGAGGAAGAAGAGAGAGAAAAAGGGATAGAAAGTGTCTTTGAAGAAATAATAGCTGAAAATTTTCCCACGCTGGGGAAGGAAACAGTCTCGCAGTCCACGGAAGCCCACAGATCTCCCAACACAACGGACCCAGGGAAGACAACACCAAGACACATAATAATTAAAATGGCAAAGATCAAAGATAAAGACAGAGTATTAAAGGCAGCGAGAAAGAGAAAAAAAGATCACCTACAAAGGAAAACCCATCAGACTATCATCAGACTTCTCAATAGAAACCTTACAAGCCAGAAGAGAATGGCATGATATATTTAATGTAATGAAACAGAAGGGCCTCGAAACAAGAATACTGTATCCAGCACGACTATCATTTAAATATGACGGAGGGATTAAACAATTTCCAGACAAATGAAAGTTCAGAGAGTTTGCCTCTCATAAACCACCACTACAGGATATCTTAAACAGACTGCTCTAGAGGGAAGCACCCCTAAGGCTAAAAAGATGTCACCAGGGAAAATAAAATTACAGCAAAAAAGCAGACCACCCAAATACTAACTAAAGGCAAAGAATTAAACACCTAGTATATAAAGAATGGAGGAGGAAGAATAAGAAGGGAGAGAAACAAGAAATATCAGACGGTGTTTACAATAACTTAACAAGAAAGTTAAGTTAGACTGTTAGATAGTAAAGAAGCTTCCCTTGAACCTTTGGTAACCATGAATCTAAAGCCAGCAATGGCAATAAGTACATATCTACTGATAATCACCCTAAATGTAAAAAGGACTGAATGCACCAAACAAAAGGCACAGAGAAACAGAATGGATAAAAAAGCAAGAACCATCTATATGCTGCTTATAAGAGACTCACCTGAAACCCAAAGATATACACAGACTTAAAGTGAAGGGATCGAAATAGATATTTCATGCAAAAAACAAGGAGAAAAAAGCAGGTGTTGCAGTACTTGTATCAGACAAAATAGACTTCAAAACGAAGAAAGTAGCAAGAGATAAAGAAGGACATTACACAGTGATAAAGGGGTCAGTCCAACAAGAAGATATAACCATTATAAATATATATGCACCCAACACAGGAGCGTCTGCATATGTGAAACAAATACTAACAGAATTAAAGGAGGAAATAGATAGCAATGCATTCATTTTAGGAGACTTCAATACACCACTCACTCCAAAGGACAGATCAACCAGACAGAGAATAAGTAAAGACACAGAGGCATTGAACAACACACTAGAACAGATGGACCTAACAGACATCTACAGAACTCTACACCCAAAAGCAGCAGGATACACATCCTTCTCAAGTGCACATGGAACATTTTTCAGAATAGACCACATACTAGGCCACAAAAAGAACCTCAGTAAATTCAAAAATATTGAAATCCTACCAATCAACTTCTCAGATCACAAAGGTATAAAACTAGAAATAAATTTTAGAAAGAAACCACGAAGGCTCACAAACACATGGAGACTTAACAACATTCTCCTAATTAATCAATGGGTTAATGACCAAATCAAAACAGAAATCAAATATAAAGAGACTAATGAGAACAACAACATAAAGCCACAATTTCTGTGGGACGCAGCAAACGCAGTTCTAAAGGAAAGTATATTGCAGTTCAGGCCTATTTAAAGAAGGAAGAACATTCCCAAATGAATAGTCTAAAGACACAATTACTGAAATTGGAAAAAGAACAAATGAGGCCCAAAGTCACCCTAAGGAGGGACATCATAAAGATCAGAGAAGAAATAAATAAAATTGAGAAGAATAAAACAATAGAAAAAAATCAATGAAACCAAGAGCTGGTTCTTTGAAAAAATTAACAAAATAGATAAACCCTAGCCAGAATCATTAAGAGAAAAAGAGAATCTACACACATAAACAGAATCAGAAATGAGAAAGGAAAAATGATGATGGACCCCACAGAAATACAAAGAATTATAAGAGAATATTATGAGACTCTATATGCTAACAAGCTGGAAAACCTAGAAGAAATGGACAACTTCTTAGAAAAATACACCCTTCCAAGACTGACCAAGCAAGAAACAGAAAAACTAAACAGACCAATCACCAGCAACAAAATTGAATCGGTAACCAAAAAACTACCTAAGAACAAAACCCCCAGACCAGATGGATTCAACTCTCAAGTCTAGCAGACATATACAGAAGAAACAGCACCCATACTCCTTAACGTTTTCCAAAAAACAGAAGAGGAGGGAATACTTCCAATCTCATTCTATGAATTCAGCATCACTCTAATACCAAAACTGGGCAAAGACCTCACCAAAAAAAAATTACAGACCAATATCCCTGATGAACGTAGGTGCAAAAATATTCAACAAAATACTAGCAAACCGAATTCAAAAATACATCAAGAGGATCATACACCACCATCAAGTGGGATTCATCCCAGGGATGCAAGGATGGTACATTAGAAAATCCATCATCATCCACCACATCAACAAAAAGAAGAACATAAACCACATGATCATCTCCATAGATGCTGAAAAGCATTTGACAAAATTCAACAGGCATTCATGATTAAAACTCTCAACAAAATGTGCATAGACAGCACGTACCTCAACATCATAAAGGCCATATATGACAAACCCACAGCTAACTCCATACTTAACAGCAAGAAGCTGAAAGTTTTCATCTAAGATCAGGAACAAGACAGGGATGCCCACTCTCTCCACTGTTATTCAACATAGTCCTGGAGGTCCTAGCCACGGCAATCAGACAAAACAAAGACATACAAGGCGTCCAGACTGGGAAAGAAGAAGTGAAATTGTCATTATTTGCAGATGACATGATATTGTACATGAAAAACCCTAAGGACTCCACTCCCAAACTACTAGAACTAATATCTGAATTCAGCAAAGTTGCAGGATACAAAATTAACACACAGAAATCTGTTGCTTTCCTATACACTAATGATGAACTAACAGAAAGAGAAATCAGAAAAACCATTCCATTCACATTTGCATCAAAAAGAATAAAATACATAGGTATAAACCTAACGAAGGAAGTGAAAGACCTGTACTCTGAAAACTACAAGACACTCCTAAGAGAAATTAAAGAGGACACTAACAAATGGAAATGCATCCCATGCTCTTGGCTAGGAAGACTAAATATTGTCAAAATGGCTATACTACCTAAAGCAATCTACAGGTTCAACGCAATCCCTCTCAAACTACCAACAGCTTTCTTCAATGAACTGGAACAAATAATTCTAAAATTCATATGGAACCACAAAAGACCCCGAATAGCCATAGCAATCCTGAGAAGGAGGAATAAAACAGGGGGAATCATGCTCCCTGACTTCAAGCTCTACTACAATGCCACAGTAATCAAGATAATTTGTTATTGGCACAAAAAAAGACCCACAGACCAGTGGAACAGAACAGAAAATCCAAACATTCACCCAAACATATACAGTCAATTAATATTTGATAAAGGAGCCTTGAATATACAATGGGTAGATGACAGCCTCTTCAGCAGCTGGTGTTGGAAAAACTGGACAGCTACATGTAAGAGAATGAAACTGGACTACTGTCTAGCCCCATACACAAAGGTAAACTCAAGGTGGATTAAAGACCTGACGGTAAGTCATGAAACCATAAAACTCTTAGAAAAAAACATAGGCAAAAATCTCTTGGACATAAACATGAGCGACTTCTTCATGAACATATCTCCCCGGGCAAGGGAAACAAAAGCAAAAATGAACAAGTGGGACTATATCAAGCTGAAAAGCTTCTGTACAGCAAAGGACACCATCAGTAGAACAAAAAAGACATCCTACAGTATGGGAGAATATATTCATAAAAAACGTATCTGATAAAGGGTTGACATCCAAAATATATAAAGAACTCATGCACCTTAACAAACAGAAAGCAAATAATCCAATTAAGAAATGGGCAGAGGACATGAATAGACACTTCTCCAAAGAAGAAATTCAGATGGCCAACAGGCACATGAGAAGATGCTCCACATCGCTAATCATCAGAGAAATGCAGATTAAAACCACAATAAGATATCACCTCACACCAGTGGCCAACATCCAAAACACAAACAACAACAAATGTTGGCGAGGATGTGGAGAAAAGGGAACCCTCCTACACTGCTGGTGGGAATGCAAATTAGTTCAACTATTGTGGAAAGCAGTATGGAGGTTCCTCAAAAAACTCAAAATAGAAATACCATTTGACACAGGAATCCCACTCCTAGGAATTTACCCTAAGAATGCAGCAGCCCAGTTTGAAAAAGACAGATGCACCCCTATGTTTATTGCAGCACTATTTACAATAGCCAAGAAATGGAAGCAACCTACGTGTCCATCCGTAGACGAATGGATAAAGAAGATGTGGTACATACACACAATGCAATATTATTCAGCTATAAGAAGAAAACAAATCCTACCATTTGCAACAACATGGATGGAGCTAGAGGGTATTATGCTCAGTGAAATAAGCCAAGCCGAAAAAGACAAGTATCAAATGATTTCACTTATATGTGGAGTATAAGAACAAAGAAAAAAACTGAAGGAACAAAACGGCAGCAGACTCACAGAACCCAAGAATGGACTAATAGTTACCAAAGGGAAAGGGACTGGGGAGGATGGGTGGGAAGGGAGGGGTAAGAGGGAAAAAGGGGCATTACGATTAGCAGATGTAATGTTGGGGGGCACGGGGAGGGCTGTACAACTCAGAGAAGACAAGTAGTGATTCTATAGCATCTCACTACGCTGATGGACAGTGACTTTAATGGGGTTGGTGGGGGGGACCTGTTGAAGGGGGTAGTTTAATAACCATGATATTGCACGTGTAATTGTAGATTAATGATACCAAAATAAAGTATAAAAAAAAGAAGGTATAAGGCACATGTTCAAAGTATCAGACATCAAAATATACTTGGACTCTTAAAAGTAACACCAGAGATAAATTGCTATTAACAGCAACAGAGCTAACATTTAAATGGAAGAGCCTACATATTTTAGTTACACTCCTATGCATATTCTAACATTTAACTGAATATTGTCTTCAGAATATATTTTGCATTAAATAAAATTAATTACAGAAAAGTTCACATGATGTAAAATTTACTATCTTAACCATTTTTAAGTGTACAGTTCAGTGGTATTAATTATGTTCACACTGTGGGGCAACCCTTCTGCAGAACTTTTTTTATCTTTCAAAACTGAAGCTCTGTACCCATTAATAAATTCCCATTTTCATCTCCCCCCAACCACTGGCAGCCAACATCGTACTTTTATTTTCTGTGAATTTGGTTCCTTAGGTAACTCATGTAAGTAGAATCGCCCAGCATCTGCCTTCCCATGACTGGCCTACTTCACTTAGCTTAATATCCTCAAGTTCATCCATGATATTGCATGTGACAGGCTTTCATTTCTTTATAAGGCTGAATAATATTCCACCATATTTATATACCACAATTTCTTTATCCATGTATCTGTCTACAGACATTTGTGTGACTTCCAACATACTATTGTGTATTAACTTTATTGCAATAAAACAAGATTGAGATTTTCAATTTTATTCTTCCTTTTCAAGATTGTTTGGCTGCTCAGGGTTACACTTTTTTCTTTTAACACAGTATTCTACCAGCAATCAATCAAAGGGAATTGTAGACAACAGACACTTCTAGGCAATAACTTCAAAAATGTACCTCTTCCATGCTCATTCTCAGGAAGTAGCGGGAAGAGTTTCCTAACCAATATGCAGGGGTGAGCCCAAAAGGATGGAGTCAGGATCCAGGAAACAGGTGACCTGACAGAGATGAGAGGCAAAAGGAATCCCTGGGACGACAATGAAGGGGAGGCCCAGGGTGATACAGCAAGTTTTAAGAATACTCAAATCAGTTGGAAAAGGTTGACAGGAGGCCCCAGTAAAGAAAAAAAAGAACAAATTATCGGACAGGATACATATGTTCAATTTGTTTTGGTGAGAAATTTACAGTTATTAGAAAGGATATGTGAAGACTTACCCAGAGTTGCAAAGAAAACTTACATAAATAAAAAAACAAAAGAAGCACTTATTAAGTCTAGGACAAACACAAAGTTTCACAAAAAAGAAAATGTCTTGTTAAACTATTTGGCTCAACTTAAAAAAACATAATTGTTACACTAATGAAAAAAATTGTGATAGATGAGAAGAAAGGACGTGAGATAGAATTCTCATCTGCAGTACAGTAGACTAATGGGTGACAATATAAATCAATGAATCAGAGACAGCAGTACTCAACGGTTATTTTATAATATGGATATAGATTGCAGCAGAAATATTAAAGGGTCAAGAGGGTTATCTCTGGAAAATTGAGAAAGGGAGAAAGTGATAGTGAGTTCTGTTTTAATGTTATAAATTTATTGCCATTTTTAATATTTTCATTATGTGCATGTACCCTACTTACAATTAGAAAAGCTTAAAATATTCTCGATTTGTGTTTCTATATTTAAAAATTAATTAATGAAGACAGATAAAGCAGCAAGCACAAGCAGGGTTTAACAAATCCACTACATTCAAGAGCAGAATTCAATTTCTCCACAAAATAAGACAGTTTACCAAATGAAAAATCAAACCCAGCACCATACTGACCACTGCAGGCAGGTGCAGCCATACAGACCAAACATCAACCTACGTTAGCATGGACGATCACGCAGAAAAGTCTTGGCTGAACTGGTTACATTTAATGTTATGGGACAAAAAAAAATTCTCAATTTTGACATTTCATTTCCCCTGCAAATCTGAATTATATGAAAACAAGTGTTGCTTACTTGCGGACTCCAGATTATTCCATTATTTATATGTTTTTATTTATTGGTTATTCTTTGAGTCTCTAATGTTCAGGGGGAAAAAATCATGCTAAACCATTCTTGGGGCTGCCAAGTGTTAGACTGAACTTGCTTCCATAGCAACAGATCCATTACGAGGACAGCCCCTGGGCACGCGTGACAGCAGCTTCAACCCACTAAATGGGAACCTGCAGGCAGGATCTCACACACGCTACCTGCTGGGGAATATTCGTGTTTCTTCTGCCAGGTTTTATTGTCAGTCCTCTGGAACTGACATACTGGAACCATGAGTCCATGTTCTTCTTCTATCATTTATATTCCTCACTGATAAGTTATCAAAAATAATAAGCTTATCTTTAAAAAGATAAAAAGTTCTTTTTTAGGTCCTGTAAATGCCCTGAAAAGTAATTTAAGCCGTCAGTATGGTGAAAATAAAAAGGGACCTGAAACCCCACACACCCATTCTTTCATGTCCGTTGCTGATCAGCCATCGTAAAGGTCTTGACCAATATTTAGTATATTTGCTGCCCAATTGCTGTCTATAAACAGCCTGATTTTCAAATTTCATGTTCATCTTAAGGGGGAAAGGGATTTTAAGTGCATTAAATATTTAGCTCAAAAATTGAAGAAACTATCAGATTTTTGAGATGTAGAAGACTGAGAGATCTCAATTTGTATAACATAAGACAACTAGTAGCTATTATGTATTGAACAACTACTATGAGCCATAAGCTATTGTATTGGTTATTAATAGTCACAATATATGAATAATTATTCCTATTTTAAGAGAAACCAGTTTAAATTTAGAAAAGTAAGGTGATTTGCATGATTTCAGCTATTAATGACTTGAAATTCAGACCCATGCCTGACTGAATCCAAAGTCATGCTCTTAATTAACCTTTACACTATAAACCTCTCTTCTTACTCCCACTTGAGCACAAGAAACCATTATTTACAAAGTAAGTATAAGTGAAATAAAGAAAGAAATGCATGAAGTCCTTATCTCTGCTATTTTAGAATAAGAATTGATTGTATTTTTTACCCGATGCATCAAAAACCAAGACCATCTTACTCTAATGACCATCAATATAGAATTTAAAGTCATAATAACCATTTTGATTAATTTTAATTCATGAATTAGTTAACATCTTTCTTGCCTGAAATTGTTCCTTTTTATTGAATAACCCAGTATTCATAAGAGCCACCACTTCTAAGTCATCTACAAATTAATTAGGAGACTTTTTCCTCAGCATTTATTTGAGGCAATGCCGCCGTCTGGAGAAGGTATGGAAGAAAGAAGCCATCTGTGTTAGTACATTGACCTAGCGATGTTTTGCAATACAGATGTGGTATGCCCAGTGTGAATTTTAGGATACAAGGGTAACATGAAAAAGATTTATACATCCAACCAATGTTCTCTGAGTGCCTGATATGTGCCAAGAATTTTCTCAAAGATGGATAAATTGCAGTGAAAAATAAGAGACAAAAATATGGTCTGTGGAAATTACATTCTGTTGGGGTTTAGACAACCCATAAACAAGTGAGTGAAATACAGAATGTAACAGTTTATTGCAAGTGCCATGGAGTAAAATAAAATAAGAAAGAAGGATAAAGAATGTAGGTTTATTTCAGGTTCCCTAAGGATTATCGGAAAGACCTCACCAAGAATATAATATTTGAGTGAAGATCTCAAGCAGGGAAAGGAGTGAACCTCTGGTTATTTGGGGGAAGAGGAATTGAGGCAGAGAAAATAGTCAGTGAAAAGATTCTTAAAAGAGACACACCTGGCATGTTCAAGAAACAATGAGGAGACCATTATTATGGGGCAAAGTGGAAAAAGAATAGAGTGATAGAAGTGGTTCCAAAGTTATCCAAGGACCAAAACATAGAGGGACATATGTCATAAAAAGAATTTTCATATTCATATAAATGAGCTGAGGGCTCATCAAAAGTTTGAGTAATAATATCATCTGACATCATTTTCCTCTTTAGCAGGACAACTTTGGATGATGTGTTGAGAGCGGACAGGAGGGGAAACAAGCAAATAAGAGAAATCCAGACAGGAAGCTACTGTCGTAAACAGGACCAGAGAAGATGCTGGCCCCCGAGAGGGCGTCTGTGGACAGGGTGGCGGTAAGTGGTTGGATTCTCGATATATTTGAAACCAAGAGGAAATGCTGTTGAACTGCATACGTGTGACAGGGAAAGAGAAGATTATGGATGGTTTCAAGGTTTATTTTGTTTTAATCCTTGTTATTTCCTTCATATTTAGAAATACAGTGTTATTGATCGAGATAGTGAGAACTGCAGAAAGAACAGATTTAAGAGGGTCAAAGCAAAGTCAGCAGGTCAGCTTTGAACAATCTAAGTTTGAGGTCCTTTACTGGACATTCAGGGAGATGTCAAAAAGGTACGTAAGTACCTGATCCGGAGCTCAGGGGAAGGGCCCCGTCTGGGAATGTCAATATGGCAGTCACCAGCATGGAAGTACCACTGACAGTCCTGAGCTAGCTGACATTCCCAAGGTTTGCAGTACATGCAGAAAAGGAAAGGAAAGGAAGGGAAAGAGGTCTATGGATGGGGCTGTCCAGGTTTCCAAAGTTTAAGGACAAGAGGTGAAGACAAAGCAGCAGAGACGGAGCAGGAGTAGCCAGAGACATGGGAAGAAGACAATTTTAAAAGTGTTTAAAAGGAGGAGTGATCAAACCACACCTGCGTCGCTGACAGATTGCTAGGAGCGCTAATCACTGGTTTAACAATCTGGAGGCCACTGCCACATTTGACAAGAGACACTTTGATGGAGTAGTAGAGATAAAAGTCTGGTTGAAGTTGGTTCAAGAAAGAATGCAGAGATGGAAGACACAGACAGTGGACATAAATAATCCTTTGGAGATTTTTTTCTAAAATGAGAACAGAAAATCAATGCAGGCTTTGAGGAAGGTAACATTTGGGGAAGGAAGAGATAATAGCATGCTTATAGACGGATGAGAATAATGAGTAGGGCTTAATGAAAAAGAGGTACATTTGCCCTCCCACTGGAACTGAGTTCCCTCAGAGCACCTGCGCACACACAGAACACCTGGCAGGTATAGACGAGGTGGCTGGGTAGCTGTGGTGACAGAAGCTCATGGAATAGGTATACATTCTTGGACAGTTGTGGTGCTGGAAACCTGTCAACAATTTTTCTACTGATCGCTGCTATTTTCTCACTAAAACATATAACAAGGCCATCGTCTGAGATCTGGCATTTTTAAGAAGAGAATAAGAGATGTGAAGGATTCTTTCAGGATAGTGGCAAAGCAAATGGGAGTACATTCAGAACTTGAATCACCAGGAAACTCTGATAAAGCATTTGAGTGAATGGCCATGAAACAAAAATTAAGCGAGACCAGGCAGAATGATTATATTTTCCTGTACCCATATTTAAACACACAGCTGTAGCACCATACACGAGTGGTGAATGTAATCGTTATTGGCATTTGGAAATTGGTGGGTGATCGGTCAGAAAGGGGAGATGAAAGGGGAGATGATAGATGATAGATAGATAGGCAGACAGACAGATGGATAGACAGGAAGATGACATTAGGATATAGGAACTGCGGATCGATGATCTGGACATCCCGTGACAACACAGGTAAACAAAGGGGATTCATGTGGATGGAGCTTCAGATGCCCCATGATGGATCGACAAAGGTGAATGGAGTTACAGAGACGGAAAATCTTTAAAGCCATATGGGTAGGCAGTATCCATCAGATAATAAATATAAGGATTAAAGAAAAGATGGCTAGGTAGTATCGGCATTTAAGAGATAGCTGAAGAGGCGCCAGCGAGGAAGACTCAGAGAAAGTAGACAGAGGGAGGAGGCCCAGAGCAGTCAGACGGCCATAAAGAAAGAAAGCAGACATTATGTTCAAGAAGATGTTACAGTCCAAGGCCTCAAATCCCACTGAACTCGAGTAAGATGAGGCTGAAGACTTCCCATTGCATTTATAATTTCTTAATGTTTTATATTCAACATAAAATATAAATATAAATGTATATTCTATCACTGTATTTATTATATATTTAATAGTTAATTATTATACATTATTAACTTACTATACTTGATACATGTTTAAATATATTAAATATATTTGAATTTATATCTTAAATACATTTTCTGTCTATACTGATTAGTCAGTCAGGTGACTGGTACCACTTAAAGTACCCCATGTAAAAATACCTTAGTCCCTGTACAAAAGAGCTATATAGACTGGAAAAAGAAAACTATTTTGTTTTGAAATCAATATCTTATAACATATTCAAATATATATTTGGTGTGCTGTTGAAAAAAATGTGACTATTGTCGTAACAATGACTGTTTCCATCTTTCCATAATAGAACTGTGGGACTGGTGGCATTATGCCTCTTGTTCTTAAGAAAACTAAAGTTCATACAAGTAGAGGGACTTAGCAACATGACAGTGTATCACCTACAAATGTGTGAGGCTGCAGGTAACGTGCATTTCAAACAGTTCACTCCCCTCAAACACTAAGAAGGCAGAGTGGGGTGGCCACTCACTGGCATTGATTCGGTCCCTTAAAATGCTTGAAGAGCTCAGTCAGTGGGCTTGCTGAGGATCTTACTGCTCCACTGTCCAGGGCGCACTGACTTCTGGTCCTATGCTTGTCTCCTCATAGTCACAGAATGACTGCCACAGCGCCAGGGAACATGTTCACACTCAAATAAGTAAAAGGTGAAAAATTTTCTCTTCCCCTTCTGAAACAAAAATGTTTTCCTTGAAGCCCCCAGTAGCCTCGCCCTTGCAGGGTCAGAAATGGGTTCCAGGGCCATGCATGGCTGCAAGGGTGCTGAGAGAATGAGAGCCCGACTTGGGGGCTCTCCTCGATGGAATGGGAAAAATGATAAGTTTGGAAATAACTATTTACATTAAGCAACTAACAATATTTGAGAAAGAGAAAGGAATTTGAAGCAAAATTAAAATCTGCTACTTGATTTTCATTTAATACACTTTTTTATGATCAGGCCATTTAGATTTCCTTTGTGTCTGGGTTTATAGGAGGATTTATTTTTGTAACAGAGAGAAAAGGAGTGCAGAGAATATCCTATTAGTCTATGAAAACTCCTTAGTCCAATAGATCTGTTCTGGGAAAATGACACAATCAGATCTTTCCCACATCTCCCATGAAGAAATCATTCAATCAGTACTTTAACTTAAGGAAAAAGACCATTGTACACCCATGTAGCCTTGATTTTACAGTGTTTTCACAGATGCAAAAGACGCAACTTTATTATTTCTAGCCCTGAAAAACAGTGAAAAACAGATTTAAGGATTGAAAAGACTATTAGGTCTCATTCCTAAACCTTTGATCTGACATGAATGTGTAGAATAAGATTTCTGCCTAAAAATGTAATTCTTTTTGCTCTTGAATAATCATGACTATGAATGCTGAAAATTCTTAAGAAATAATCTTTCACAAATGAAAATAAACAGAAGTCTATGAATCTGTAGCTTCTTCTGTGTTCATTCTTCTGAGGAATCTTCCGAACAAGGTCATGTCACACTCACATGCTCTCTTTTGAACCAGCAACTTAGTTCATGTCAAGTATAGATTCAATATTTAACAAACACTTGTGGAAGTGAACAGAAATTTTATTTTTATTATACTGAGATGAAAATGGTTTTACAATATGTTTTTCCTTTCCTATGCATAGGCTGTTGCTCTAGCTAACTTTATATTATATAATTTCAGGATGAGGAATTTTGTTTTAATAGTTTCTTAGCGATGATCAATGTTATTAAAAATACTTAAAGAGAAAAAGCAAGATAAGACCTTAGATATTCTCTGCTCCTGAAGTGTTTTAATTCCTAGTATGTGCACCAAATACGTCTCCTCCGTTTTATTTTCCCCTGCAGACGCCTCCCTCCCTCCGTCTCTCCCCTTGTCCTCATTCACTTTCACCTCCCACTCCTTTCTCCCTCATATGGTAGAAGAATAAATGCTAATTCACGCCCGGGGGAGAAATAAACAACACTATTGTAAAATGCACTTTTGATATTTTTCATATACATTGACTTTCTCATTTTTTCTCAAACATCTTTTTTCCCTGTGAGTTACTTCTTTTGGAGGAAATTATTTTCCTTTGGCACATGAAGCTATAAGCATAATCCATATTCCTTTAAAAACTGGATTACTAAGAAATATATTACACTGGAAGAAATACAGATAACAAATTTTATCTACATCAAAATATGGTGGCTTTGTTTTTAAAAAATCAAACAGGTTTTTCCAAAAAATCATATATATTAAATTATGAAATGGATTATGAAGAATGAATGCATTTTCTAATATCATTTGCTCCATAGATAAAACACATAGGTTCCTTGATTATGTGACTCTCTCTCTCTATAGTTGCATACATGTGCATGTGCATACACACACACATTAATGTATATGTATATACACACATGTGTAAGCACATGAGTAGAGGTACCTGCATGCCTGTGTACAGGTATCTGCACACATATATACAAACATGCATGCACATGTGCACATACCTATACATTCATAGCCGTGCACACAACCACATACATGCACAGATGTATCCATGTATATCATGTACCCGTGAGTGTGTGTATGTTTGCATATGTGTGTGCAAGTATGTGTGTAGGCAACTATCTAAATATACACATTTGCATATTGGTATATATATTCATGCATGTTTGTATATATGCATACATCTGTATTTTTATGTGTACACACAAATGATGTGTGTCTCCAATGGTGTGTGTCTATTCTGTAGACAGATGCACACATATATAGGAAGCACATTTCCTGGATTTACATATATTCCTCTAACCTAAGTTAAAATTTAATAACAATGAATGTTTTACCTTCATAACCCCCAGCATCACAGTTTCTGACAAGGAAATGTACATATTACAGAATCATATCAAGTCTAAGTGAGTCTCCTGTGAAAGATGGGGATCCCTTTTATAAAATGCTGTGTCTCTGTGTGGTATCTATATTTGTAGTTTGAACGTGAGAGATTAAAGAAGGTACATTTATCTCAATAAAAGATAAAGGATTCTTTGTATAGACTGGTTGTTTACATTTTCTGTGTGATTAGGATATTTTGAAGAATAAAGCAAATAATAATCTGACTACACAGCTTAACTGCAGTGATACAGATTTTTTACTTCCTTAAATAACAAGAATACATACACATGCCTGTGATCAGACTGTCTCCCCCAAAATTCATGTACTGAAATCCTAGTCCCCAACATGATGGTATTAGCAGATGGGGCCTTTGGTTGGTGGTATTTCCTGAAGACAGAGCCTCGTCGGAGGGGTGAGCCGCCTTGCCCCGCAGAGTCCCAAGAGTCCCCAACCCCTCTGCCCGGCGACCTCACCGCTGACTATAAGCCCAGGCAGCGGGACCTCCCCACATGGACTCTGCTGGCACCTCCGTCTTGGGCTTCCCAACCTCCAGAATTGTGAGAAGCAAATCTGTGGTTAGAAGCCATCCTTTCTGAGTCCAGGAAAGTGCTCAGGTCAGGCTGTCAGTGCAAAGAACCTGGGGTGATAACCATGAGGCCGAGCACTGGCCGGCTGGCACGCACAGGACAGTCTACGTCCACCGGGAACAGTGAACCCCCCAAGGTGGAAAGAGTGGGGGCCCCAGTGCGGAAGTCCCCCCACAGCGGCCCGCGTGAGGACCTGTCCATCCTTATGAATGGAAGATGGGCTGGAAGCGGGCCGCTGAGCTCCCAGAGCCTGGCTGTGCCCCTCACCAGCTCAGCCTTCCCTCCCCCAGCCAGGCTCACCCACAAGCTGCCAGGGAGCAAATGCCTCGTGTTTGCTTGGGGATCTCAATGCCTGGTGTTCTGACTGCAGACTTCTCTGTCTTTTACATAACCAAATTATGTTTAACTTATTCTAATGGTGTCTGCATCTGCCTTTCAACCTACATCTTACAATAATATTTGCAAAAGATACTATGCAAAAGGGATTCTTAGAAATAAGGTACCAAAATATTTCCACTATAGTTTAGGTAGGAAGCTGAAGATACCTTAAATAGAATAAATAAAAACCATATAAAATGAAGTGCTCTATGTAAACAACATTCAATATAACTACAAAAATTCTCTACGCAAATATAGGCTAATATGGTTAATTAAATTTTCTCAAAAAGAATGGACTTAAAGTTTCAATATGTTTCTGAATGAAGAAAATGTAAAATTGGTAGAAGTCAATGGGATGTTTTAAGAGCATAGACACATTAGAGCCTATAGGCAGGAATGCACACACAGTGGATAGGAAACCAGAGAAAGCTATTAGCTGGAGTGGACATCAGTGGAAGCCAGTGTTGCTAGGGAAATAACAGTGAGAGAATATGGCAAGTTACTGACAATGGTCAGACCGGATTCAGTACTTAGTTGGCAGGCAATGGGGAGCAACTTCCAGCTGTTGCTTGGATGAGGGAAGACGTGGCTCGAGCAGGTGCTGTGATATGCTGCCCAGATCCTCCTGCAGGACAGAAGGACTTAGCTCCACAAACTACACAGAGTGTGAGCTGCAGAGAGGACTCAAGCCTCTGCCCTAGGAATGGCCTTTGCTGAATGGAGATGCCTCACCCAGGGCAAATGCTCCTACGCAAGCAACTTGCATCTAACTCCTGGTCCAGGTGTGGTGGATAAGATCCAACTCCCTCCCCCCAGGGTGTCACAGTGCTGGAGGACTACCCCAGTTCTATTTGGCTTACCCAAGGTCTTCACTGAGACTGCATCATAGCTCCAATTCCTGTTCTTCCCAATCCTGCTTCTTTTCCCTCTCATCCACATGGGGTTACATGAAAAGCATTCTGTAAGAAGCCTCTGGCATACCAATCTTTGTCTCAGAGTCTGCTTCCCAGATAACCTAACCTTGGGACAGTCTCCAAAGCATTATGCAGAATGTAGAATCAGAGTGTTTAGCAATACACAGCTGGTCTACCATGTGGTACCATTTGGAGAATAAAGAGTAAACCCTCCTGACCCAGAGTATTTTCTCATGTGGAATTCATAGAGGCATAACACTTCAGCACTGTGCATCCGGACCCTTGGGTTCTGACATGTTCTTCCTAAGCCCTAAGAAAGAGTCATTAGTAAATCACAAGAAGGTTAGCTGGCCCAAGAAGATGGAGAAGCTGCATGCAGTGGCGGCAGGGGGACTAACCGGGTACAAGAAGAGAGAAGAGGGGAAAAGCAGAATGCGACACTCTGCCCCTGGGTGTCTCCCCTCACTCTCTGCCAAGGGGCTCTTTGGCGCCTCATTCTGTCCATCTACTGACGCCTAGGGGTAATTTTTCTTGGGAACGACAGACTTCTGGGAATCAGACACAGGTCAGAGAGGGAAAATAAATGCTCTTCTGGCCTGATTCCTGGTCGGACAAAGGGCCCACCGGAGGGGCTAGCTCGCTCCAAATGCCCCAGGATGCTGAACCTTTCAAGGAAACAGGGGAGGAACCCAGCCTGGGGCGGGTGGGGGATGTGTTTTTCTTCATTTGTCAATCTTGTTCATAGTGTCTCTTTCTGAGATAGGTGAGGAATAGATTCTAGCTCTCGTGGTGTTACAGAAACCATTACATCAAACGATGCCTCCATGATTTTTGAGAAAAATAGATGTAATCTTCTAAGTTATTGCATAGTTCTGAAAGAACCAGGAAACACTCCTAATTTGGGCCCTGACACCAGTAGAACAGATGTTTGATCAGAGCTATATGCCATCTACTGTATAGGCCCCGGGCATCCCGTGCTTGAACCTTGTCTTACGCTGTTCCATTTACACAGCATGTTCTCCTTCACTGACTTCTCCGGCTGTACACATGCATGGATGCTGTCCCTAGAATAATCCTTTCCTTGTCTCATTAAATTCCCTTAGAAATGTGTAGGTAACTCTCCCGCAACATTTGTAAGCATCAAAAATATTTAATATGTCTGTTTGAAGGTCCCCTTGTCATCCATATTTGTATTTTTGACCACCTTGTACAACCCAGGGCATCAAAAAGTGTTTATTAAATGAAGGAATGAATGAGTACCATATTGTACTTTTTTCAATGTGTCATTCAAGGACCAACTGAGTTCTGTTAAGGTAAAAATTTCTGGGCTTCATTTTATATGCACTCAATCGAAATTTCTGGGACTCAGTTTCAAGAAGGTGCATTTTAACAAGTATCTCAGACAATATTGTTTATTATTTGGTAACTTCTAATTCAATTGGAGAGAGAAAAAGGAGACAGGCAGGAATGAGGAGGAGAGAGAGAGAGATCCTAGACTGCCGTCACTGTAGATGGATAAAGATTACAAAAATAACCACAGAAACAAAAGTAAGAAAGCATTTAAAATTTGCCAAGAAAATCAAAAACAGCTAAGTAACCTTAAAGAACATCTCTGGGAAAAGAGATGAAAAATAAGTTATTTTTATATTTACTGTAATAATATTTTACCTGTGTTAGAAAACAGGTGATACCTGGCAATAGGTAAATGAGTACTTAATGTATATTTGTGTATTTAATGAATGTTTTATGACTACAATGTTTTATAATTATTTTACTTAGGCATAATGTAATTTAATCTACTTAAAAATACTCTCTACTTAGTCAATTTTTAAGTTGCTGAAATACGAAGAACATCAACTTACTATATTAGCTGCACCATCAGCCGCTTCTAAGAAGCAAACCTTAGGAAGTTAGAGCCACCTTAAGTATAACAGGAAGCACTAATTTTAGGCAAATCTCCCAAGGGCTTTGTAAAGCCAGTCTAACTGCCACACGCGCACTTACACGTCTCCCCCCAGCCCCTCAGCCCGGGGCAGCCCTCCTCTCAGGCTGATGGCAGGGGATGTGCCCGCCTCCCTCACTGCCCCAGCCGCCTGCCCACAGCCACAAGCCGTCTGTGCGGCTCTTCGCCCACCACACCAGCAAACCAGTGAAGTGATCTGGGGGCCCTTCAAAGTCATACTGGTGTCGACTTCACTCTCAGAAATTCTGATTTCACTGCTCAGGAGTGGGAGCTGACCACTATTTCTCATTCTTATTTTTTAATTATCCCAGATGACTGAGAAACATTAGCAGAAGAGGTCTTCACAGGTGGGGAATAATATGCAAGAATATATATTTTATCTGGCTTTAGAAGTTGAATTCCCCCTCACCCCAATTTCAAACTGTCAGTCACAATGCCGTCTCTAATGTAGTTTAATATTCTTTTGTCTGGAAATAACAAATATACCAAGGCTTGATTGACTTATATAAGAGTTTATTGCTTATAAACTCTAAAAGAAGGTAAACTTTTCAATTTTATTCTAAAATCTTTATCTGCATTTGCATACCATTACCGTGAATATGAAGAGTATGTATTTGTATCTACCTTCTTTTCTGTTCAAGATTTGGGGGAAAGATGGAGTGTATTTCTTTAGAAAAGCTTCCAGAGATTCTGGGTTCTGTGATATTTCATGTGATGATAAATGAGGGTTTTCCATAATTAATGAAAAATATAACCCTCAGATTCAGGAACACAAACTAGTCTCAAGAATAGGTAAAACTGTACCCATGCTTAGATATATCTGTATGGAACTTTGGAATCCAAAGGAAAGAGAAAATCTGACAAATATCCCACCACAGAACAACACCTGGGTTGAAGGCAGAATTCCCAAAGCAACACTATAAAGAGAAGGCAAATTTTGCTTCAGGCATCATGAATAATTCTAGGTCTACTGTCAGATAAATCTTTTGGAAAGAGATGCCTTAACTGGCTACTTATTAAGTCAACAAAATTTTAAAAATACTTTCTGTCCAGTATATCCCTGAAGCAAAGAATGTCCACTGATGCTTAGTTAAATTGATTAGAGTTTCAACCCTGAAGCTCACTGAAGATAGAAACTGTCTTAATTCACAATTAAACACCGAGACTGGTGCACAGGGCCTGGACCTGTGTAGACGGCAGTAACTATTTGTTGAATAAATTAATGTATGAATAAATGATGTATAAACTATATGACAATATCTCTTATTAGGCATAATTAGGAAATTAATAGTACATATATAACTAAGTAATCTCAGGTTCCAATTCACAGTTCATTACGTACACATATCTTGAGTACAGTGTCATGTCTGGAAGAGAAGGTCTTATATTTCAGGCTGAATGGGAAATATGAAGGAGCTAATTTCTTATTTCATTTTTTTTTTCATGACGCTGTACCAAACCTAAAAATGAACACTATTAAGTAAAATGTATTTCCACTATGAAGCCAAATGTGCATTACTAAAAACGTTTGCTTTTCACAAAACTACTCAATAAAATAACAGGGAAAAGTAAGGCTGTGAAAGGCCACTCAAAACTTATGTCATTTTATAACCAGGGCACTAAAAAAGAAGAGTATTCCTAATCAAAATACTGCCACCATTAAATCTCAACTCCTATTTGCACCTAGCAACAGTTGATTCTTAACTGACTTAAATATTGGGCCTTGTGTTTCCTTCTTCAACATGTATATTCATAAAGACACTCTATAATAAACACCAATTTCATGTAAACTAAAAATATGAATAAGAGTATAGACTTTTTTCATCAATCAATTTTTAAGATGAGAAAAGAGGGGCAAAGATATATTGGCAGCTGCCCTCCCCCAATCTTAAAAAGTGGGAAAATGACTTCATTTGATTTATGGTTCAAAAATATTTCTCTGGTTACTGTGGGGACAGTAGATTGCAGAGGCAAGAGTGAAATATATGAACACAGGGGTGCACATGTCTTTTTGAATCAGAGATTTTATTTTCTTTGGGTAAATTCCTAGAAGTGAAGTTAATAGGTCATATGATATTTCTTTTTTAGTTTTTTTGAGGAATCTCATTATTTACAATAGCCAAGATATGGAAGTAATCAAAGTATCCATTAATGGATAAAGATGCAGTACATATACAAAATGGAATATTATTCATCCATGAAAAAGAAAACAAATACTGCCATTGTGACAACATGGATGGACCTAGATGGCATTATGCTCAGTGAAATAAGCCAGGCAGAGAAAGACAAGTACCATGTGATCTCACTTATATGTGGAATCTAGAAACAAATCAAAACAAAAATGAACAAAACAGCAGTAACTCACAGATGCTGAGAAGTGACTGGTATTTACTACTAGGGAGGGTTTGGGATGGGTGAATGAAATAGGTAAAGGGGGTAAAAAAGCACAAAATCTCAGTTATAAATTAGTCATGGAGATGAAAGTACAGCATAGAGAATATAGTCAATAGTTCTGTAACATCTTTCTATGTTGACATACAGTAACTACACTAGTTGGGGCAAGGATTTAATAATGTATATAATTATTGAATCACTATGTTGTATACTTGAAGGCAATGTAATAGTGTATATCAACTATTCTTCAATTAAAAAATATATCAGTAAAAGAGTGAAATATCTGAGACCAGGTAGGAAGCTGTTCTAAAAGTTGAGAGCACTGACAATGAAGGTTTAGTCTAGAGGAAATAGAAAGAAATCGATAGATTCATAAGTAGTTAAAGGTAGAGTTAACAGTCATTACTGATGGATTGAATTTGCAGGAGAAATAGTAGAAGAAAGAATGAAATCAAAAGTAACTTACATTTAGGTTTGAAAAGTCAGAAGATGATGGTGGACAATGGATGGCTTCTGACTGAAACGGGAAGCTTTGGCATTTGTGAAATAACATTTAGTAAAAAGGGCAAATTTTTCATGAAATATTGTTAAGTAAAAGCACATTGTAAATCAATATGTACCTTATAATCTCAATGCTATTGTAAAAATATTTCACATATATCACATGCATAGAGCTCAAAGAATTCTGAACTAAAATTATCTGCATTAACATAATGTCTACAAGTAGCAGATGCTGAACTATTAAATAATGGATCTTTTTACTCTCTCTTCACTCTTTTCTAATTGCTTACCCTGATTTCCCACTTGCTTCATTTTCTTTTAAATTTAAAGTACAGGAGATTAAATATGGCGGCATGAGAGATGAGACAGAGGCTTCCTCATAAAACCGCATATAATATGAAAATAAAGCTACTACAACTACTCTTGAAAGAGCAACGGGAAAGACGATGGCAACAAACTGCATGCACATGGAGACAAGAGCAGCCCTCACAGAAAAGGGTAATTTACTAAAGCTGTGGTCCTGTGGGATCCAAGCACTTCCCCCACCCCAGCTCACCAGCAGGAGGAACAGGAACAGAGCAGGGAGGGAGTGGAGATGTGGGACTGCTGAATACCTAACTCTGGAGATCGGCTCTGGGAGCACAAACCTACATTTCATGGTGCTTGCATGATACTCTCATAATTAGGGGGTTGGAAAGCTAGGACAGGCAGATTTCCTGGAGAGACTAAGATTCCACCTGCCTGTGAAAGCAAGGATACATACCCAGATTCTCTGGGACAAAAGAAAGGCGGGCAGTCTGAGAGACTTCCTAACAAAGAAGCCCTTAGCAAGAGGGCTGGTAGAGGGGCAAGGATTGCACAGAGCTTACTGCTCAGGAGAAAGGACAGGTAGACAAAATTGTCCAGGTGCACTCTGCCTAGCAGGTTGGGAGCTTTCACTACCTTCAGGTGTGCCAGCTGGCTGCCTACACAGCGCCAAGAACCCCTTTTGTGACAGGCAGACTAGTGTGCCTTTCTCCTGGCCAGCCCCACCAGGGTGCAAACAGGGAAACACTTCCCTGGTGTTAGGCCAGCCAGAGAGAAGATCTGTATACAGCAACTAAAAACGCAAAGCACAGAGGCTTATACCTGTGTGCTCAGCCCACTGGTTCAGGCAGTGGAGACAGGCATAGCAGCCAGGAACCAGGAAAACAGCCGTTTCCTCCCCCTAGGCACCAATACCACTCCCCTGCAACCCCCGACATTGCTTCAGGGGCTGAGCAGCTCCAGAGAGTAGAGCTTCTGGGCACTAGAGGGTGCCATACACAAATATGAAACGCCAAAGGAACCTGGTCCAGAGTAAAATTATGAATACAACTCCTGAGAAAGATTTAAATGATATGGACCTTATGACTCTCCCTGAAAGGGAGTTCAAAATAAAAATAATTAACATGCTCATAGAGGTACGGAAAGATATTCAAGAACTCACGAATGAATTCTGGTCGGAGATCAAATCATTGAAGAACACAATGGATGGTATTAAAAGCAGATTGGATACGGTGGAGGAGATGATAAAGGAAACAGAAACTAGAGAAGACGAATACAAAGAAGCTGAGGCACTGAGAGAGAAAAGGATCTCTAAGAATGAAAGAATAATGAGAGAACTGTGTGACCAATCCAAACGGAACAATATTCGCATTATACGGGTACCAGAAGAAGAAGAGAGAGAAAAAGGGATAGAAAGTGTCTTTGAGGAGGTGACTGCTGAATACTTCCCCAATCTGGGGAAAGAGATAGTCTCTCAGGCCATGGAGGTGTGCAGATCTCCCAACACAAGGGACCCAAGGAAGACAACAGCAAGACATATAGTAATTAAAATGGCAAAGATAAAGGATAACGACAGACTATTAAAAGCAGCTAGAGAGAGAAAAAAGATCACACACGAAGGAAAACCCATCAGGCTATCATCAGACTTCTCAGCAGAAACTTTACAGGCCAGAAAGGAGTGGTGTGATGTATTTAATGCAATGAAGCAGAAGGCCCTTGAACCAAGATAACTTTATCCAGCAAGATTATCATTTAAATTTGAAGGAGAGATTAAACAATTCCCAGATAAGCAAAAGCTGGGATAATTTGCCTCCCACAAACCATCTCTACAGTGTATTTTGGAGGGACTGCTATAGATGGAAGTGTTCCTACGGTTTAATAGCTGTCACCGGAGGTAATAAAACCACAATAAAGAAAATAGAACAGCTAATTACTAAGAAAATGCAAAATTAAATGAACTATCCCCAAAGTCAATCAAGGGATAGACAAACAGTACAGCATATGATACGTAATATATAAAGAATAGAGGATGAAGAAAAAGGAGGAAACAAACAAACAAACAAAGAACCTCTAGATTGTCTTTGTAATAGCATATTAAGTGAGTTGTTAGACATTTAGACAGGAGGGAAGTTAACCTTGAACCTTTGGTAACCACGAATCTGAAGCCAGCAATGGCAATAAGTACATACCTATCCATAATCACCCTAAATGTAAATGGACTGAATGCACCAGTCAAAAGACATAGAGTAACTGAATGGATAAAAAAACAAGACACATTTATATGCTGCCTTCAAGAGACTCACTTTAAACCCAAAGACATACACAGACTAAAAGTGAAGGGATGGAAAAAGATATTTCATGAAAACAACAAGGAGAAAAAAGCAGGTGTTGCAGTACTTGTATCAGACAAAATAAACTTCAAAACGAAGAAAGTAGCAAGAGATAAAGGACATTACATAATGATAAAGGGTTCAGTCCAACAAGAAGATATAACCATTATAAATATATATGCACCCAACACAGGATGCCAGCATATGTGAAACAAATACTAACAGAATTAAAGGAGGAAATAGAAAGCAATAAATTCATTTTAGGAGACTTCAGCACACCACTCACTCCAAAGGAAAGATCAACCAGACAGAAAATAAGTAAAGACACAGAGGCACTGAACAACACACTAGAACAGATGGACCTGACAGACATCTACAGAACTCTACACCCAAAAGCAACAGGATACACATTCATCTCAAGTGCACATAGAACATTTTCCAGAATAGACCACATACTAGGCCACAAAAAGAATCTCAATAAATTAAAAAATATTGAAATGCTACCAACCAACTTCTCAGATCACAAAGGTATAAAACAAGAAATAAATTTTAGAGAGAAATCAAAAAGGCTCACAAATACATGGAGACTTAACAACATTCTCCTAATTAATCAATGGGTTAATGACCAAATCAAAACACAAATCAAAGAATATATGGAGACTAAAGACAACAACAACACAAAGCCACAACTTCTGTGGGACGTAGCAAAGGCAGTTCTAAGAGGAAAGTATATTGCAATCCAGGCCTATTTAAAGAAGGAAGAACAGTCCCAAATGAATAGTCTAAAGACACAATTACTGAAATTGGAAAAAGAAGAACAAATGAGGCCCAAAGTCACCAGAAGGAGGGACATAATAAAGATCAGAGAAGAAATAAATAAAATTGAGAAGAATAAAACAATAGAAAAAAATCAATGAAACCAAGAGCTGGTTCTTTGAAAAAATAAACAAAATAGATAAACCCCTAGCCAGAATCATTAAGAGAAAAAGACAATCTACACACATAAACAGAATCAGAAATGAGAAAGGAAAAATAACAACGGACACCACAAAAATACAAAGAATTATAAGAGAATATTATGAGAATCTATATGCTAACAAGCTGGAAAGCCTAGAAGAAATGGACAACTTATTAGAAACATACAAACTTCCAAGACTGACCAAGCAGGAAACAGAAAAACTAAACAGACCAATCACCAGCAATGAAATTGAAGCAGTAATCAAAAAACTACCCAAGAAAAAAAACCCCGGACTAGATGGATTCACCTCTGAATTCTACCAGACATATAGAGAAGAAATAACACCCATTTTCCTTAAAGTTTTTCAAAAAACAGAAGAGGACTGACTTCCAGGAAGATGGCAGCATGAGCAGGGTGGCAGAAATATCCTCCCAACACTGTATTTGTCTACGAAAATACAGCAAATACAACTATTCCTAAAAGACAGACCAGAATACACAGGAAAGCCCACAGAGTGCAGCTACACCCGAGAGGACTCAGCACCCCAACAGGCGGGTAAGATACGGAGCCGCGACCTGGCAGGACCCGAGCACTCACTCACCACAGTGCACTGGCGGGAGGAGAGGATTCAGACCCGGGAGGGAGTGGAAGTACACCCCATGAAGTAGCCAGCCCCGGTGATCTGCGCGGGGAGTGCTGACACACATAGCGCGGTGTAACAGAGATTGGAGCGACAGAGGGTGCACGATCTGAGCAGGGAATGTGCGAGTGTGCTTGTAGCGTTCTTCTGGGAAGGAAAAAAAAAGAAAAGCGTGTGCTTTCTTCAGCAGTCTCAAAGTGACAGTAGCCCAGCAGAGGAGCCGGATCACCCTGGCACACTCAGCCCAGCAGGCTGAGAGTCCTGGGGAGTGTCGGACCCCTTAGCTGGTGACTGGGAAAGGATGGCCGCACGTCGACTTCCCAAAGAGATCAAGAGCCTCCCATTCGTTCCCACCCCGGCCAGAGCTATAAAGGGCCCTGAGGAACGGCATGGCCATGGCTGCAGAATTGTGGGACAACAGCGCCACCTACAGCATCCTCAAAGAATCTACTCCCAGTGGGCGATTTTTTGTTTTGTTTTGTTTTGTATTTTGTTTCATTTTTTTTTGTTTTTTCTTTGCTTTTCTTTCTTTTTTCTTTTCTTTTTTTTCTTCCCTTCTTTGTTTTTCTTTTTTTTTTCTCTTTTTAAAGTCTTAAAGAGCCCAGCTGACATAGGTGGCAACTACCAGGGACCACTTCTATAGCCACGAAAAGACAGAGGAATCTGGTCCAGACTAAAATCAACCAGAAAACCCCAGAGAGGGAGCCTGAAGGGATGGAAATGCACAGTCTTCCTGAAAAAGAATTCAGAATAAAAGTCATAACCATGCTGATGGATCTACAGAGAAATGTGCAAGAGCTGAAGGAGGAAGTGAGGGAAATGAGGAAAGACAATGCAGAAATCAGACAAGCGATCGATGGGCTTAATAGCAGACTGGATGAGATGCAAGAGACTGTTAATGGAATAGAAATCAGAGAACAGGAATACAGAGAAGCTGAGGCAGAGAGAGATAAAAGGATTTCTAGGAATGAAAGAATATTAAGAGAACTGTGTGACCAATCCAAACGGAACAATATTCACATTATAGAACTACCAGAGGAAGAACAGAGAGAAAAAAGGATAGAAAGTGTCTTTGAGGAAATAATTGCTGAAAACTTTCCCATACTGGGGAAGGAAATAGTCTCGCAGTCCACTGAGGCCCACAGATCTCCCAACACAAGGGACCCAAGGAAGACAACACCAAGACACATAATAATTAAGACGGCAAAGATCAAAGATAAAGACAGAGGATTAAAGGCAGCTAGAGAGAGAAAAAGATCACCTACAAAGGAAAACCCATCAGACTATCATCAGACTTCTCAACAGAAACCTTACAAACCAGAAGAGAATGGCATGATATATTTAACGTTATGAAACTGAAGGGTCTCGAACAAGAATATTGTATCCAGCATGATTATCATTTAAATATGATGGAGGGATAAAACAATTTCCAGACAAACAAAACTTGAGAGAGTTTGCCCCTGATAAACCACCACGACAGGATATCTTAAACGGAATGCTCTAGAGGGAAGCACCCCTAAGGCTAAAAAGATGTCACCAGAGAAAATAAAATCATAGCAAAGAAAGCAGACCATCCAAATACTAACTAAAGGCAAAGAATAAAACACCTAGCATATAAAGAATGGAGGAGGAAGAATAAGAAGGGAGGCAAATAAAGAAACATCAGACGGTGTTTACAATAACTTAACAAGAAAGTTAACTTAGATTGTTAAATAGTAAAGAAGCAACCCTTGAACCTTTGGTAACCACGAATCTAAAGCCAGCAATGGCAATAAGTACGTATCTATCGATAATCAACCTACATGTAAATGGACTGAATGCACTAATCAAAAGACACAGAGTAACAGAATGGATAAAAAAGCAAAACCCATCCATATGCTGCTTACAAGAGACTCAGCTCAAACCCAAATATATACACAAACTAAAAATGAAGGGAAGGAAAAAGATATTTCATGCAAAAAACCACAGAGAAAAAAGCAGGTGTTGCAGTACTTGTATCAGACAAAATAGACTTCAAAACAAAGAAAGTAGCAAGAGATAAAGAAGGACATTACATAATGATAAAGGGGTCAGTCCAACAATAAGATATAACCATTATAAATATATATGCACCCAACACAGGAGCGCCAGCATATGTGAAACAAATACTAACAGAATTAAAGGAGGAAATAGACAGCAATGCATTCATTTTAGGAGACTTCAACACACCACTCACTCCAAAGGACAGATCAAGCAGACAGGAAATAAGTAAAGACACAGAGGCACTGAACAACACACTACAACAGATGGACCTAGCAGACATCTACAGAACTCTACACCCAAAAGCAGCAGGATACACATTCTTCTCCAGCGCACATGGAACATTCTCCAGAATAGACCACATACTAGGCCACAAAAAGAACCTCAGTAAATTCAAAAATATTGAAACCCTACCAATCAACTTCTCAGATCACAAAGGTATAAAACTAGAAATAAATTTTAGAAAGAAACCAGAAAGGCTCACAAATACATGGATACTTAACAACATTCTCCTAATTAATCAATGGGTTAACGACCAAATCAAAACAGAAATCAAAGAATATATGAAGATTAATGAGAACAACACAAAGCCACAACTTCCGTGGGACACAGAAAAGGCAGTTCTAAGAGGAAAGTATATTGCAATCCAGGCCTATTTAAAGAAGGAATAACATTCCCAAATGAATAGTCTAAAGACACAATTATTGAAATTGGAAAAAGAAGAACAAATGAGGCCCAAAGTCACCAGAAGGAGGGACATAATAAAGATCAGAGAAGAATTAAATAATAAAATTGAGAAGAATAAAACAATAGAAAAAATAAATGAAACCAAGAGCTGGTTCTTTGAAAAAATAAACAAAATAGATAAACCCCTAGCCAGAATCATTAAGAGAAAAAGACAATTTGCACACATAAACAGAATCAGAAATGAGAAAGGAAAAATAACAATGGACACCACAGAAATACAAAGAATTATAAGAGAATATTATGAGAATCAATATGCTAACAAGCTCGAAAACATAGAAGAAATGGACAACTTATTAGAAAAATACAACCTCCCAAGACTGACCAAGCAAGAAACAGAAAAACTAAACAGACCAATCACCAGCAACAAAATTGAATCAGTAATCAAAAAACTACTCAAGAACAAAACCCCCCGACCTGATGGATTCACCTCTGAATTCTACCAGACATATAGAGGAGAAATAACACCCATTCTCCTTAAAGTTTTCCAAAAAATAGAAGAGAAGGGAATACTTGCAAACTCATTCTATGAAGCCACCATCACTCTAATACCAAAACCAGGCAAAGACCTCACCAAAAAAGAAAATTACAGACCAATATCCCTGATGAACGTAGATGCAAAAATACTCAACAAAATATTAGAAAACCGAATTCAAGAACACATAAAGAGGATCATACACCATGATCAAGTGGGATTCATCCCAGGGATGCAAGGATGGTACAACATTCGAAAATCCATCAACATCATCTACCACATCAACCAAAAGAAGAACAAAAACCACATGATCATCTCCATAGATGCTGAAAAAGCATTTGACAAAATTCAGCATCCATTCATGATTAAACTCTCATAAAAGTTGGTATAGACGGCAAGTACCTCAACATCATAAAGGCCATATACTACAAACCACAGCTAACATCATACTTAACAGCGAGAAGCTGAAAGCTTTTCATCTAAGATTGGGAACAAGACAGGGATGCCTACTCTCTCCACTGTTATTCAACATAGTATTGGAAGTCCTAGCCACGGCAATCAGACAAAACAAAGACATACAAGGCATCCAGATTGGTAAAGATGTCAAATTGTCATTATTTGCAGTTGACATGATACTGTACATTAAAAACCCTAAAGACTCCACTCCAAAACTACTAGAACTAATATCTGAATTCAGCAAACTTGCAGGATACAAAATTACCACACAGTAATCTGTTGCTTTCCTATACACTAATGATGAACTAACAGAAAGAGAAATCAGAAAAACAATTCCATTCACAATTGCATCAAAAAGAATAAAATACCTAGGAATAAACCTAACGAAGGAAGTGAAAGACCTGTACTCTGAAAACTACAAGATACTCCTAAGAGAAATTAAAGAAGACACTAAGAAATGGAAATGCATCCCATGCTCTTGGCTAGGAACAATAAATATTGTCAAAATGGCTATACTACCTAAAGCAATCTACAGGTTCAACGCAATCCCTATCAAACTACCAACAGCTTTCATCAATGAACTGGAACAAATATTCTAAAATTCATATGGAACCACAAAAGACCCCAAATAGCCAAAGCAATCCTGAGAAGGAGGAATAAAACAGGGGGAATTACGCTGCCTGACTCCAAGCTCTACTACAAAGGCATAGTAATCAAGACAATTTGGTATTGGCACAAAAACAGACCCACAGACCAGTGGAACAGAATAGAAAATCCAAACATTAACCCAAACATATAGAGTCAACGAATATTTGATAAAGGAGCGCTGGATATACAATGGGGAGATGACAACCTCTTCAGCAGCTGGTGTTTGCAAAACTTGACAAGTACATGTAAGAAAATGAAACTGGACTACTCTCTAACCTCATACACAAAGGTAAAGTCAAGGTGGATCAAAGATCTGAATGTAAGTCATGAAACCATAAAACTCTTAGAAAAAAACATAGGCAAAAATCTCTTGGACATAAATATGAGCGACTTCTTCATGAACATATCTCCCCGGGCAAGGGAAACAAAAGCAAAAATGAACAAGTGGGACTATATCAAGCTGAAAAGCTTCTGTACAGCAAAGGACACCATCAGTAGAACAAAAAGACATCCTACAGTATGGGAGAATATATTCATAAATGACGTATCTGATAAGGGTTGACATCCAAAATATATAAAGAACTCATGCACCTTAACAAACAAAAAGCAAATAATCCAATTAAGAAATGGGCAGAGGACATGAATAGACACTTCTCCAAAGAAGAAATTCAGATGGCCAACAGGCACATGAAAAGATGCTCCACATCGCTAATCATCAGAGAAATGCAGATTAATACCACAATGAGATATCACCTCACACCAGTCAGGATGGCCAACAACCAAAACACAAACAACAACAAATGTTGGCGAGGATGTGGAGAAAAGGGAACCCTCCTACACTGCTGGTGGGAATGCAAATTAGTTCAACCATTGTGGAAAGCAGTATGGAGGTTCCTCAAAAAACTCAAAATAGAAATACCATTTGACCCAGGAATTCTACTCCTAGGAATTTACCCTAAGACTGCAGCAGCCCAGTTTGAAAAAGACATATGCACCCCTATGTTTATCCCAGCACTATTTACAATAGCCAAGAAATGGAAGCAACCTAAGTGTCCATCCGTAGATGAATGGATAAAGAAGATATGGTACATATGCACAATGGAATACTATTCAGCCATAAGAAGAAAACAAATCCTAGCATTTGCAACAACATGGATGGAGCTAGAGGGTATTATGCTCAGTTAAATAGGCCAAGCCGAAAAAGACAAGTACCAAATGATTTCACTCATATGTGGAGTATAAGATCAAAGAAAAAAACTGAAGGAACAAAACAGCAGCAGACTCACAGAACCCAAGAACGGACTAATAGTTACCAAAGGGAAAGGGACTGGAAAAGATGGGTGGGAAGGGAGGGATAAGGGGGAAAAAGGGGCATTACGATTAGCAGACGTAATGGTGGGGGAGGCACGGGGAGGGCTGTACAACTCAGTGAAGACAAGTAGTGATTCTGTAGCATCTCATTACGCTGATGGACACTGACTGTAATGGGGTTGGTGGGATGGGCCTGATGAAGGGGGTAGTTTAATAACCATAATGTTGCACATGTAATTGTACCTTCGTGATACCAAAATAAATTATAATAAATAAGTAAACAAATAAATGAATTTAACGTACATATACAGTGTAATTTCAATTATAAAAGAAAACAGTCATTGCAGAATACCTGGGAAAATACCAAAGCACAAAGAATAAAAATTACCCACAACTTCACAATCACCCAAACGTACTCATGTTTGTGTCACATATATGCATATCATTATTTAGAGTATAAATAAGATCATAATATGCACCAAGTTTGTAGGCAGAAAGAGAAAAGAAAAGAAGAGGAGACAGAAAAAAATAATTTAGTCATCAGAGGTTTTCTGGAAGTAACTCATTTCTTTAATGAAAAAAGGCCCAAGTTGTGGTTTATTTGAAGGTCAATTGCATTACTTTCCCATTGTTAAAAATAACACATATTTCAAAATATTTTCTTTCTATCTTTAGTATATTAGCAATTTATGATTCTCTTTAGCTTTTTCAACTACCTGAACAGGTACCACTAACAACTTTTCCATTTACCTGGCAGTACAGTGAGTTAAGATGTGAGTGCCAATGAAACCATTTCACGCACCTACAAACCAAACTGTGATGATTCTAAGGATGTGGCGTGTTAGTGGGCTGTCAAGTCGGGGGAGCTAAATTAAGCAGTTCTCTAAGTACTTTTGTCAGAGAGAGCATAACTATATATTTGCAGAAATTCTGTGGTTCATGTGTAAACTCTCTGGGGAAGATGAAACTTGCAGTCTCCTTTGACATTAAACAATTGTTTAAAATATAAAATTATCTCTTAAGGACGTAAGACCCAAGCCCCTAGGCACAGCCACCTGGCAATGTCTTATGTGAGCAAATTAAGCAAATGTGTATTGTGTTTCAATTTCTGCAAACCATTTCAGTCATAATTGATTTTGATATTGTATTAAATGACAGAATATCTCCTCAAACTGACTGAGAATATGGACACATAAACAAAAGCACAGTTGATGTAAAACAGCATCTAAACAGGAGAAAAGTCCAAAATGGAAATTGCAAGAAAATATTTTAATTGATGATAATTAGGTCATTTGAATAACGTAAGACAAGCCAGACTTAAATGAAGTTGGTAATATTTGTTTCTACTCTTGTTGGAATTGAAAGCCAGTGTACTCTGAAATATATAATTGTCTATTTTAAAACGGACATGTAGGACAGATAGTTTTAAAGCTTTTATACCATGGTTTCTTCTATTCTGACTTATTTATTATTCTTTTGTTCTATAAGAGAATGTAATATTGCTCACATGAAACACTATTTTAGACTTCATAGGAGAGGTAAAAATGCTTAGAAATTTCTAGGTCTTGTCTGTGTGTGTTTGTGTGCATGCACACATACATAAACTAAAAACTGAGAGATAAAATTGATCTGCAGCAGGACAGATCAAGAACAGAGAACCAGACAAAGCAAAACTACATTTGCATCATTAGTGTTTTGAATGCAGAAGTGAATTAAAAGATACCTCATTCTTTACTAATAATTAATTCATCATACACAATGTTTTTGTGTTTTTATTATATACTGAGAAATTCACATTCTTTTGCCTTATTGTAATATGTTCCAAGTTTGGCACTTCTCACTCTTGACATTTTTCAGTACAGATGAAAGAGGTGCTTCATCAGGAGTTTGCACCCTTTTCGGAGAGAATAGAGCTCAGATCCTTACAAATTGATAGAAACTGTTTTCAGAAGAATGTTGATTTCTTATCATAAGGAAGTCTCACAGCATCATTAGTAGTAAATAAAATTATCTGCATGAAAGGCAGTTCAAGAGGGTGACATAGGAAGACCCTGACCTCACTTCTTCCCATTGACACAACAAATCTAGAGCTACATGTGCAATAACTGCCTCTGAAAAGTCCTGATAACTAGATGAACAGCACCTCCACACCAAAGGATGAAAGGACCACACTGAGGCGGATGGGAAAGGCAGAGACACACTTTTGCCAGAGGATCTTAAAACATGTATATTTTGCCTGAAGAATGAAGGGTTTGTCCACCAGATCAGGCACCCCAACCCTTGGATCTTGCACCAGAGAAACAAGACCCAAGATGTTTGGCTTTTAAAACCATGGGAGCATTTCCAGAGAACCACAGAACTATAGGGAATGGAGAAACTGTTCTTAAAGGGCTCATGGGCAGACGCACTTTCCCTTGGACTCAACACAAAAGCAGACATTTGAAAAGGGCCTGGACAGTATGTGAAGGAGACCCACCCACTCATCTTAAAGTAATCATCAGAGAGGCAGGAAGCTGTTGGGACTCTTTCTGGAGACAGAAGCCTCGGAGGCACCATTTTTGTGATCTCTTTCTACCTTACTAATGTCTGTGCTGGCAAGTGCCCTTTTGGCAACTCCCACTAACTTGCTAGCACCACTCACATGCCCTGCCACCCACCCCATGCCACAGCCACCCCATAGCTGTTGGGAGCCCTGCCATCCTATAGTGCAGACATGGCCCCACCACAACCAGCAGGCACATGCAACCCGTTCAGATGATTCTCCTGAATGCTGGGCTCTGGTGGCCTTTGGGGCTCCATGGGGCATCCCCTATACAAGGCATCCCTTTAGGATGCAGAGGTAGTTATTCAGCCTAGTACACAGAAACAGCGAATTAGACAAAATGAGGATACAAAGGACTATGTTCCAAATGAAAGAGTGAGACAAAAACTCGGCAAAAGACCTTAATGAAGCAGAGATAAGCAATCTACTTCAGAAAAGCAATCTACTTTATAAAGAGTTCAAAGCAATGGTCATAAAGATGCTCACTGAACATGAAAGAATGGATGCACACACTGAGGCCTTTGAAAAAGAGGTAGAAAATATAACAAAGTACCAAAAAGAAGTCATGGAAAAATACAATAATTGAAAAATACCGTAGAGGGTTCCATAAATAGACTGGATGGAGCAGAAAAACCTGTCAGCAGTCTGGAAGACAAAGCAATGGAACTCATCCAGGCAGGGCAGCAAAAAGAAAAAGAATTTTGTAAAGTAAAGAAATGTTAAGGGACCTGTGGAACAACACCAAGCAGAATAATACCACCTTATAGGGGACCAGGAGGAGAAGAGAGAAAGGTCAGAAAATTTATTTGAAGAAATAATGGCTGAAAACTACCCTAAGCTAAGAAAGGAAACAGACATCCAGGTCCAGGAAGCCCAGAAAGTTCCAAACAAGATGAATCCAAAAAGACCCACACCAAAACACATTATAA
The DNA here is from genome assembly GCA_032199065.1 of Smutsia gigantea. NCBI lineage: Eukaryota > Metazoa > Chordata > Mammalia > Pholidota > Manidae > Smutsia > Smutsia gigantea. The sequence goes on along the minus strand of JAVSCE010001598.1, from coordinate 104,819 downwards.
TTAAATGTCAAAAGTTAAAGATAAAAATTAACAAACCAGAAATAGAACTCATAAATACAGAAGGCATCCTGGTGGTTGACATCAGAGAGGGATTTGGGGGAATGGGAAAAATGGGTGAAGAGGATAAAAAGATACAAACTTCCAATTATAAAATAAAGAAGACACAGGGATAAAAAGCACAGCATAAAAAATATAGTCAATAATATTGTAACAACTTCATATGGTGACAGTCATTACACTTATCGTGGTGAGCTTTTTATGATGTATATAATTGTCAAATCATTATCTTGTACCCCTGAAACAACTAGAATGCTCTACATCAACTATACTTCAATAAGGCATTTAATACAAGGAAAAAAACAAAGGGATTTTTCTTGTTTGTTATCATTTGAGAATGTATAGTAAAATTCACACATGGAACACTGTGAATAATGACTTATTTTCTAAGTTAAAGAGGTATTCTATACAGCAGCACGAGAAAAACAACTTGGTACATCCGAGAGAAACTCCATAAGGCTATATAAGCAGATTTTCAGCAGAAACTTTGCAGGACTGAAGGGACTGGCATGCCATATTCAAAGTGTTGAAAGGAGAAAAATTCCCAACCAGTAATACTCTACCCAGCAAGGTTACCACTCAGAATAGAAGGATAGTTCTCCAGACAAGCAAAAGTAAAGGAGTTCATCACTACTAAACTGGACTTATGAGACATGTTAAAGGGACTTCTTTAAATTAAAAGAAATGGCACTAATTAATAACAAAAAACATAAAAAGTGAAAATCTCACTGGAAAAGACAAATACATATCAAAGGTAGTGGATAAATCACTTATAAAGCTACTAAGATTAAAGAACAAAAGCAGTAAAATTAACTAAAACTACAGTGTGTAGTTGAAGGACACATAAAAAGAGGTAAAATGTGAGGGGGCTAAAAATGCAGACTTTGGGTATGTGTTCAAATTTAAGTTGCTATCAACTTAAAATAGAGTGTTACATATGGATATATGTGAGTCACATATATGTGAATGGATGATGCATGTGAACCTCACAATAACCACAGAGCAAAAACTTACAGCAAATGCACAAAAGAAAATGAGAAAATAACCTAAATGTAATGCTAAAGAAAGTTATCAAACCAGAAGCAAAGAAAGGAACATAGGAAAACTATAAAAACAGTCAGAAAATAACTTTTAAATGGCAATAGTATGTATCTATCAATAATTAGTTTAAATTTTAATGGACTAAATTTTTCAATCAAAAACATAAGGTGGATAAATGGATTTAAAAAAACAGATTCATATATATGCTCCCTATAAGAAAGTCACTTCAGAAGTAAGGACACTCACAGACTGAAAATGAGGGGATGGAAACAGACATTCCAAGCAAGTGGAAATGAAAGGAAAGCTGGACAGCTATACTCATATCAAAGTAGACTTTAAAACAAAGCCTATGATAAATGAAACAGAAGGGCATTACATGATCATAAAGCATCAATCCAGTAGGAAGATATAACATTTAGAAATATCTATGCACCCAACCTAGGAATACCAAAATATATAAATAAAGCAAGTAAATAACAGAACTAAAGGAAGCAACTGACAATAATAAAATAACATAGTAATGGACTTTAACACCCCACTTATACCAATGGATAATCTAGAGAGATGATTAATATGGAAATATGGGCCTTAAATGATACATTAGACCAGATTGACTTAATGGATATATGCAGAACATTCCATCAAAAAGCAGCAGAATATACATTCTTCTCAAGTGCACATGAAACATTCTGCAAAACAGATCACATGTTAGGCCACAAAGAGAGTCAATAAACACAAGAAATTTGAAATCATATCAAGTACCTTTTCCAATCACAATGGTATGAAACTAGCAATCAATTCAGGGAGAAAAGTATAAAAAATATAAAAATGTGGCTATTAAACAACATGCTAGTGAACAACCAATTAGTCATTGATGAGATCAAAGGAGAAGTTAAAAAATACCTAGAGATAAATGAAAATAGACTGACAACATACCAAAATCTATGGGATGCAGCAAAAACAGTTCTAAGAGGGAAGTTCATAGCAATACAGGCCTACCTCAATTAACAAGAAAAATCAAACAATCTAACTTCACACATAAAGAAACTAGAAAGAAAGAAACAAATAAAATCCAAAGTTAGTAGAAGGAAGGAAGTAATAAAGATCATAGCAGAAATAAATAAAATAGAGATTCAAGAGACAACAGAAAAGATCAATGAAACTAAGAGGTGGTTCTCTGAAGATATAAACAACATTGAAAAACCTTTAGCTAGACTCACCAAGAAAAAAAGAGAGAGGGTTCAAATAAATAAAATTAGAAATGAAAGGAAGCTATAACTGACACCACAGAAATACAAAAGATTGTATTAAGAGACTAATATGAAAAATTATACTCTCCAAAATTAGACAACCAAGAAGAAATGGATGAATCCCTAGAAACATAAAATTTTCCAAGACTGACTCATGAAGATATGCAAAATTTGAACAGATTGATCCCGATTAAGGAGATTGAGTCAGTAACTCCAAACCTCCCAACAAACAGAAGTCTGCCTTTTGGCTTTGCTGGAGAATTCTACCAAACATTCAAAGATTTAATACTTATCATTCTCAAATTCTTCGAAAAAAATTGAAGAGGAGGGAACCCTTTCAAACTCATGGTATGAGGCCAGCATTATCCTGATACCAAAACCAGACAAGTACACTACAAAAAAGAAAATTATAGGCCAGTATCCCTGAGGAACATGGATGCAAAACTACTCAACAAAATATTGACAAACTAAATGCAACAATACATTAAAAGAATCATGTACCATGGTGAGGTGGGATGCTTCAACATCTATTCATCAATCAACGTGATTTTGCCACATTAACAAAATGATAGGTAAAAATTATATGTTCATCTTAATAGATACAGAAGAAGCATTTGATAAAATTTAATACTGAAGTATGAGAAAAAGTCTCAACAAAGTGGGTATAGACGAATGTTACCTCAACATAATAAAGGCCATGTAGGACAAACACAGCTAACATCATACTCAAGAGTGGAAAGCTGAAAACTTTTCCTCTAAGCTCTGGAACAAGACAAGGATGCCCACTCTCACCATTTTTATTCCACATAGTATTTAAAGTCCTAGTTACAGCAACTAGGTAAGGAAAATAAATAAAAGGCATCCATATTAGAAAAGAAGAAGTAACACTGTCATTATTTGCAGATGACATTATATACTGTACCCTAGAGACTCCACCAAAAAACTGTTAGAGCTAATAAATGAATTTGGTAAAGTTGCAAAATTAATATACAAAAATCCATTCCATTTCCACACATTAACAAAAACTATCAGAAAAAGAAATCAAGAAAACAATCTCATTTACAATTGTATTGAAAAAGTACTGAGAAATAAGTTTAACAAAGGATGTGGAAGACCTGTACACTGCAAACTATAAGACATTGATAAAAGATATTGAAGAAGACACAAATAAATGGAAATATATTCCATGCTCATGGACTTGTATGAAGTAATATTGTTAAACTGCCCATACCACCCAAAGAAATCTACAGATTCAATGCAAACCTTATCAAAATTCCAATGGCATTTTTCACAGAACCAGAACCAATAATTGTAAAATTTAATTGGAACCACAAAAGACCCTGAATACCCAAAGCAATCCTGAGAAAGTAAAACAAGGCCATAGGTATCATGCACCCTGAGTTCAAGCTACACTACAAAGCTATAGGAATCAAAACAGCATGATAAAAACAAACACCAGATCAATGAGACAAAATAGAAAGCCCAAAATAAGCCCATGCATATTTGCTCAATTAATTTTTGACAAAGGAGCCAAGAATGGGGAAAGAACACTTTCATCAATAAATGGTGCTGGGAAAACTGGAAAACATACAAAAGAATGAAACTAGATCCTATATCACACTGTATAAAAAATTAACTCAAAATGGAATAAAGACTTAAATGTAAAAACCTGAAACCATAAAACTCCTAGAAGAAAATATCAGCATTAAGCAACTCAGCCTTAGTGATTTTTTTGGCTGTGACTCCAAAGGCAACAGAAACAAAAATAAATGACACATCAAACTATACAGCCTAGGCACAGCAAAGGAAAACATCAACAAAATTAAGAGGCAACCTACTCATGGGAGAAGATATTTGCAGGTCCTTTATCCAATAAGGTGCTAATATCCAAATTATATAAAGAACTCATACAATTAAATAACAAGAAAAACTAATTAAAAATGGACAGGTAATCTGAATACTTTTCCAAAGAAGACATACAGATGGCTAATAGGCACATGAAAAAATGCTCAGTGTTACTAATCATCACAGAAATGCATATCAAAACCATGAGATACCACCTCACACTAGTCAGAATGGCTAATGCCCCAAAAGACAAATGCTGGTGAGGATGTGGAGAAAAAGGAAACCTTGTGCACTACTGGTAGGAATGTAAATTGGTACAGCCACTTTGGAACACACTATGTAGATTTCTCAAAAAATTAAAAATAGAACTACCATATAATCCAGGAACTCCATTTCTAGGTATCTATGAATATGAGAATTAAATGATCTACAAAATGAAAACTAATTTGAAAAGATATATGCACCCTTATGTTCACTGCAGCATTATTTACAATAGCCAAGATATGGAAACAACTCAAATAATTGCAGTTCTCTTCACCAATAATACGTATCTTCATTCTAATGCCTATAGAAATCCTCTCTACTAAAACAGATTGAAAGAAAGCCAGAAAGCAGGATATATGTTCAGTGACATGTATTTCATTAGTAACTATGCCTTATGAAGATGATATATTTGAAACAGATGCACTGATTGTATTACATTCTTGGATTCTCAGCGAAAGTGAATCAATGTGAACATCTATCATGATCACAATGTGATCTCCCAGTCACACACAAGCTTGCAGAATGACCTGCGATGTCTCACTGTGAAAATGGTGCCCATTGTACCAACTGATATTCAACAGGATCTTAGGCATGTTTTAAAGAACAGCATATCTTGAGCATTACTGTCATTTCTCCTTAGACTGCCTGAATGCCTGTCACTGTGAAATGGACTAGCTCAATTTCAGCCAGGTTTCCCTATGCTAATCACATACCTTACTAGATTTTGACATTCATCTGCCTTCCCATTGGTCATTACATTCTTGTGACAATCTATTCCAACATTGAAAACCAGTTTCTCCTTCTTTGGCTTAGGTCTCTTTCCCCAATCTAGGAAAGTCTTCTTTAAGTCATCCTGCAAAGCCTGATTTCTGCTTCTGTCCCAATGCTTCCTCTGATCAGTCTTTTCCACACTGACCTTTACACGTTTTCAACTTTTATGACTCACTCTAAAAGTTTCACTTTTCTTTTTGCATTATTTTTAATTTAAAATGTAAAATTGGCTATATTTTATAGTGTGCTCCAAATATATGCTACATTTATTGATTCCTCTGGAATAATGACCAAAGGTGATTCCTAAGGTAAAACGTGCTGCTTTGTACAAACTGCCCATTTTACTCCAGCCACAGGTTTTCAACCATGACTTACTATCCGAACCGAATGGAATCACCCAGCACCAAGCTGTGCTGCTCTCTGAGGAAGCCTGGCAAAATGCACCACAGCAATAGCCTAAATGTACTGGTGGCTGCTCTAAAGAGTCACATCTCACTTTTAGGACATGCTTGCATGGAGATACAGTAAGTGAGTTACATTAAGAAAGGGAGAACAGACACAGTAGAAGCTAAAATTCAAGAGAGAGCTCCTTCCTGAACAGGAAGGAAAGACTCCCCTACGAGGTCCCACTACAGCCTGCTCCACTTTCAGATCCTAACATCCAGGGAAGTTGTTTATAAAGGTATTTTCTGCTGCTGTTTAGCACCTTCATTTCTTTTTAAAATACATTTCCATCAGCTGAGAAAATTTAATTGTGCATCCATTCCTTTCCATATGAAGGAACTAATTAATACATTATTATATTTAAAGGAATATTGAAAGGCAAAACCTTATGGGGAACGTGGGAATGTACATTTCATTTTTAAAAAGTATTGCATTGTTCTTAATCAAATATATTTTGTTCATTTTTAAGAAATTGACTACAAATTTCCTTTGTAAAAATTAGTATTGCTCTTTTACAGTAGTTAAAAGGCTTCATATAACTGTTTTTGAACTTGAAAAATCATCCCACAAGCATGTATTACATTATTAATGTTTTTATGATATAATTTTGATTTAAAATAAGTTAAATACAATTTATAATGATTTAGATGCTGATTAGTTTATGCATGACTACGTTATTTCAGTCCAGGAGTATACTGAAAAAGGAAAATAGAATTATCTGTGCCCTATTTATAGCTATATCTATGCTACTCGGGTGGAGTGGGGAGTCGCGCCTCCAGCGTGGCTGCCCGAGCGGTGGATTTGGCTCGTCTGATGACCCAGCCTAGAGGTATCTGCTGGCCTAAACTGATTTTCATCGGAGTTTTCACAATTCACATTGTGCCCAGGCAAGCAGCAGATTAGGGGAAGGAAGGGTAGAGAACAGCCGGTGATGTCTATGTGATATTGTTCCCAGTCTGACTTCAGAGACTTACAGGCGAGTCCTTTGGACGGGAGAAGGAGCTGTTCCGTGTGAAGATTCCCAGGAGAGGGTGACCCCAAGCACAGATCTACTCGTGACTAAGATGACAAAGCGGGACTCAAGGTAAGGAGAGAGGCTGCCCCCCACCCCCCTTCGTGAGGAAAGGGGCAGGTGGAGGCTGTGAAAAATGCAGTGCGAGGCTTTCGGTACTGATGACACACAGCCTGGGGGCCCCGGGGGCGGCAGGGAGGCTGAAGAGCCGTCTACTGTCTACCGGCAGCCGTCCCCGCAGCAGCCAGAGCACAAGAACGGGGTATCAGTGTTTGGCCCGCTTGCAGCGACCTCCAAGGGGCTCAGCACGACGGCGATGTTTCATAGGGAGGCGATCAAAGGGTCTGTCCGTGTGGGAAGCAGAAGTCAGAGGAACTGAGGCATCACCATGAACAGGAGCTCCCTTATACACACAGGTGGCGGAGGCACAGGGCAGGTAGGTTACATTTGTTAAAAATGGCGAATAGTCAAAAGGGGAAAGGACAATAGAGGAGAATAAGCAGTGTATAGAAACAGGGTTGTCTAGAACTCACTGGAGTTTACACTCATGATATCTCAACATATGTGTGCATATGCGTTTATAATCATTTGATATCTTTCACATATGATACACATGTACATGTATGAAACCATATGCATAAAATAACGTATATGTATAAGATCACTTTTCTAAATTTGTTTATTTTAAAATACAACTAGCAATATTTAACCACTGCTGCCTTACAGGACTTTTTATAAGAAACATTGAAGCAACGTACATGAATCACTGTGCACATGCTGAGCCACTATGCGCACAGAAAGGAAATGAAACAAATGTGGCATAAAGCAAAGAAAAATACAGGATCTGCAGTAAAAAATGCTGAATCATATTCATAAGTATGACACTGACTTTCCAAATTTGGATAATATACCTAATGTCTTTGTTCTGGTTATAAAAATGCTCACAATTCATAAGTCCGAAGTCTTATATTTTAAATGCCAAAAATGATTTCTATTATTGAAAGACTCAACTTAAATATCAGTTCAGTAATTTCTTTGTGCTCTAATTTCAAGTTATTCCTCAATGATTGTTATGCTTTAAAACAGAAAGAATTTTATATGCATGAATGGATTCGACTATGAATATATATTTCCCAATTAATATGTACTACTAAGTCCTATTAGATTGTTATCTAGGTCAGTGTCTGTTGGGTTAATCTAGTCACTCTACTCCAATAATGAATTTAGATCCCTGGGGCTCAGTTGGTCACCATGGAAATTCAAATCGTTATTAAATGCCTGATGATATTAATTCCACTGTGCTATCTGGGTCATTGCACATCCCTAAACCAAACACTGTATTAGATTAAATTCTTTGCCCATTAAATCTTATTTTTCATTATGCTATGATGTCTATGTTTTAAAAACAAGGCAAGTTTATTACACATATTTTTGGGCAGAGTTCTCCTTTAAAGTAAACCATCCTAGTTACAAGCTTCTGGTGTCCCTGAGGACCATGTATGTCATGTTTCTGTGACCACGAAGTGTCAGAAGACACAGTGGCTCCCATATGACATGAAGACTAACCACTGTTAGTCACTCACAGAAAACCAAGCCAAACTGGCATGCAGAGTTCTGAGGTCCATGCCTGGTTACTGATAAATTTATGCCAGATCCTGAATATGGATCTGGGGGATGTTCAAAGAAGTACTTGAATCTCTGTGAATTATGCCCAAAACACATTAAATGCTTCAATGATAACTTGGCCTTGAATGAATTACAGTCCTTCAAATCATAAGAAACTCCTAGTTATCCTATCATTAGCATGTTGAAAAACTTTATTAACATCATGACAACATCAGATTTCCAGGCCATCAAACATTTATTCTCTATTTCTAGTTCTCTTACTCTTCCTCCTAATATATGCTACATAAGCACATAAACTGTAGTACACTAAATGTAAGAATAGTTTTAACTCCTAAAAATTAAGCAAAAATAGCAAATCTTACTTGGTAGAGTTTAGAGATCAGGGTTACCATTAGCAGAAACACTACCACTGGAGCTGAGGTATAAATGTTAGACACACTGGGTGTTAGAATTCTGTGTGTAGCAAACACCTAGAAAACACAGATTCACACTTCATACTTCAAATCTACACAGGGAAGTGTTAAACTAGGAAGACTAAAATTGTGTACAATGAATGGCAGGCATAAAATCCATTTAACCTTAGTCTACTTGATCCATTTAGCTTCAAATCCTGCGCTTTCCCAGATGTGTCTCATCTTTTCCTTCGTGGCTTTTATCAGACACCATCTTCCTCCAGAAAAACATTTTCCTATTTCTCGTGATCAAGGGCTAGGATGTACTCATAACATCTCCCAAATGTGGGGCCTTGTAGCCAGAAAAAAAAAATGGACAGTAATCACAACAACTAACATAGGAAAGGGATTTTTGACAAAGCCTCATACTGAGAGGGAAACAGGTTTGGGGAAAATGGTTAAAAATGTTTGTCTTCAATTAGAAATCCTAAAGTTAAGAAAGATGCCTCTACTTAAAGTACCAGTTAAGATGAATACCCTAGTGATAATTTTGGGGGAATCTTGTGTCAACTGACTAGATTTGAAGGCACGAGAAAAATGATGACAGGTGACTTAAGTTATACAGGCACAGGAATCAGGGTTATGTGACTAGAGAAATAACCATTTACTGAGCATAACTACAGCCCAGTTAATTACATAATTTAATTAACACTTGAAATAACTCTGTGTGATAGGTGCTATGATGAAGCCACATTTTCCTAATGAGAAAACGAAAGCTAATTCACGTCATGCACACTTGCCCATGGGAAGTTACTTCTAAATAGATATTCTGAGTTTTGCAACAATAGGTATGTTGAATTATTTTTGAAAGCTAATTTTGCCTTATTTTTTAGTACAAATGGATTGTAGTTGAATAAATCTCCTGAGACAGTGCTACTGCTATTTTCATACTGAAGGGATTTTTCCCTAGAAAATTATCACTGAACTCAGTCTCAGCTAAATTTTGTTCTATTAGTAGACATACAAAGATACATCTCAACAGAATGCTCCCAATCTTTTCACTTTCATTTTACATTTTCATTATTATATGGTGACTGTCAAAGAAAGTATTTCATTAAGAGTTAATTTTAATCTAATGAATACCAGTGAATGTTATTTTGGTAATACTTCTCACAGTTTACAACCTCCCAACAAATATCATTATAAAATGTATCACAAGCATGTCAGAGATGTATACATTATACTCAACTATTAACGATATACACCGTTCATTGTTGGCAGTAATGGAAACAGACACCAGATACTGTTTAACAGACACGAGGCATCCATAAGAGATGACCAGGAGCCACTGCAGTTATAGAACAATTACCATATTTTACTTCCTGAATGCAAAGTAGTTACAGTCTGCCCCAAATGAAGCACATTTTTGTTTCCCATTCTGTTTGGTTAGCAATCTTGTTCAGTTATGTAGAATAAAGACATTTAAGAGCAAAATGGGTCCCTGATCAGCGCTAAAGGGCATGGTTGTTTAAAGGAACGTAGGGAAACCTACTGTTAATCATTTTAAAGCATGGTACAATCCTATGTCTCAAATAGTGTTTTAATTCATACCTTCAGATGTTTTGCTATGGAAATTTAGAGCAGTTAGTATGAAGCCTTAGTAAGTTAGATCATGAGGCCTCAGGAGGCCTGGGGTGCAATCCCCGGAAGGGAAAAGTAGCAATTCTGTTGTGTCAGGTGTTCACAGTGCTTTTCCTAATACAGGAATGTCACTGTTCACAAAGCCCAATTCACATGGTTTGAGATAATGTGATTTACAGCCCTTGGGCAAGCAGTTATACTTCAGGGAATCACAGAATTTTTAATTCATAAATAAATACATAGTGTGTAAATATAAATAGAAAGGTAATTGCTATAAACAAGTAAATAGGGTTAGGGATAGAGAATGAATGAAAAAATAGAGTTAAGGGTTAAACATGATATCAAGGTTAAAACATGATATGTCATATATATGTGTGTGTATATATATATAATATGGTGATTGACAGGCCTGTCTAAGCCTGTGATATGTGGTCTGGTGACCTTACTGAAGGGGAAATGGGCTGTGCAGATATGGATTACAAGTCTTCCAGGCAGCAGGAACAAGCCGGGAACATAGTCAGCCTGCTGAGGAAAAAACAAAGAGGACAATGAGGCCAGTAGAGAGACTGAACGTCAGTCAGCAGGTCAGAACAGGGACAGCCAGATGTGGGTCGGGGGTGGATCATACTGGATCCCATAATCAGGGACTGGGCTTGAATTTAATTTTGACTATCATGATCCATTTTTGTAAGCTTTTGAGCAGAGGAATAAAACGATTGGGTTATGCATTTTTAGAAGATCTCTCTGTCTGCTCTTGGAAGAGCTGACTATGGGCCAAGGAGGTCAGTTAGGATATAAATGGAAGCAGTTTAAGCAAGAGAGTAAAGGTTTGGACTTGAACAGCCATGGTGTCAGTGACCGCGAAAGCCTCTCCGCTATGGAGCCTGCTTTCCAGGGACCACTGCAGCTCATTTCTGTTTTATTCTTCCCAAGTTTGAAGCAGTGTTTGAAATATAGTGACATCTAAAAGTATTTGTTGAATTAGTGAATGAATAAATGAATAAAATGTCAAGACTCAATAAAAACCTTGGATATTCAAACCTATAAGTATGATTAAGACAAATGGAAATAGTGAAATGCTAGATATAGCTTTATAGGATTATAGTGGAATGCATGAGTTGATTGTGATTATATGAGGGGATAATCTATTTCAAAGAAACAGACCAAATACAAGAGTTGAAAAAGGCTTTTATCATGTGGAGTTCACTGTTATTGAAATCCAAAAGCCAGTGATAAAGCATAAAAATTATCTGCATCAAAATAAAAAGACAGGAGAAAAAATAGCTTTCAAATTTCAAAACTAAAAGTAAGTACTTTCTAGAAACACAGATTTTCTAGAAATCTTAACAATGACTTCCTACAACACAAGTGCATGCACACACATACACAAAAACACACACGTGCCTTTCTAGATGTATTACTTCAGAAGTATGTTGTTACCACTTAGGAAAGGATGTTAGGAGAATTAAGGAACATCATATACTAATTAAGAAACAGCTACCTGAACTAAGTGTATTTTCTTCTCCACATCCAGCACAAGTTATTGGATCCATAGTTCAGGAAAATACACAGGCAGAGTTTATATTTATTTCAGAAATATATTGCCATTTTTCTTCAAATTATATATGGAAAAACATCACCTGGATAGCTTTCTAGTTGTTATAACAATTACGCTGAATAATGTGTAATATGACAAAGTATATTAAGTAATGCACTGATATCAATTTCTACATTTTTTTCATACTATAGCAAAGGAATTCTTTTCATTTCCTTCCATTCAACTATTATAAATAATTTGAATGATGATTCAAAAAGGATGTTTATCAATTTTGTGATATAGTACACCTCTGAGAGATATCTAAACTGTTGCAAGATGAAATCTAGTGTCAATAAATTCTCAAATGACATGAAACTAACTGAAACATAATGGAGTCATATGTAGATAATGTATGGCTAGAAAAAAATCATGCCTAAAAATAGGACTGACTTAGTAGCAATTCATAAGAACAAGATCAGAATTAACTCAATGAAAGCCAACTTCATCTGATACAGAATAGGCCTTATCCTTAAAATTTGGTTTACCTCTTCCAGGAACCTTTCCTGACCCAGTAATGCTGTTAGATACTCTTCTATTATAGGTAAGCTGGTTTAGTTCATTCTAATCCCAAAGCAAATAAGTGTAAGATTATGAAATAATAACAACTCTTGGTTTTGTTGAACATTAGCTAGAATTTTCCTAACAAATTTGAAGAAGCTTAAAGTAGTGTAACTCCAAGGGCACAGATTCACCAGAAAGGATCCCTGGTGCTGCTTCTAAGGTTTTGAGGTCTTCCCTTCAATTGCCTCTTTGCTGTTTTTATTGCAAGAAATTTACATTTCCTCAAAAGTGGAAGTAATACCTTCTTTAACAACATGCTCCCCTCAGATAACACCTAATTACTTAATTATATTTATTTATTTTTATTTTACTTAGATATTTATAGTAATTTCTTATAAATTATGAATCAAGTAATTGATGAAAAATAGTTATGTTAAATACCTGATATTCTGAAGATTATCAAATGTGCCACAAAGATGTGATTGCTAGAACAAAACATAACCTAGAAATAGCAAAAGCATAAACCAGCAAAGTCATTGAATGAAATGCACACTGCCTATTTGCTGATACACTATCATTATCATAAAGATTTTTGAGATTTCACCAGGAGATAGTTTCTGGATTTTCTTATTTTGAAGGTAATTTCAGTGTTCAAGTAATTTCAGTTTTCAGAGCACAGTGATGTACTTAAAATGGTACTTAGAGGAAAATTTAGAGCCCTAAATAGTCCAAATGCTTAGAAGAAAGGCTGAAATTAAGGATTTATAAATCTATTTTTTAATTTAGAAAAAACTTAGTGAAATTAAAGAAATAAATCAGTGAGAAAAATGCAATAGCTACTATAAACAAATTAAAAAATGGTTTATGAAATTATTAATAAATTGGAAATTTCCTGGTGTATAGAGTAAGAAAACATTTTTTAAAAGACACAAATAAATAATATTTTAAAGAAAAGACAATATAGATTTAAGCATTGCAGATATCATGAAATATTTGAGAACATTATGAACAATTTGTTGATAAATACGATCCCAGATATAATGGACAAGTGACTGGAAAAATATAAATCCAGGATAGGTAATCAACTAGTCCAACAACTATTTGAAAAGGCAACCCAGTTGTTAAAAATCTTGTTCCAAGAAATGTTCAGGTCTAGATAGTTTCACCCAGAAGGTTTTCATAATTATGAACAAAAAAAAAAATAACAAGCAACCTCAAAGTGTAGGAAAATAGGAATTATTACTCAGGTCCTTTTATGAAGCTGTCATTACATTGTTACCAGAACTTCACAAGGATTCTAAGAGAAGGAAAAGCTGGTGGCTGATGTTCACTCACAGATACAGATTAAAAAATACTGAACAAAATATTAGTGAACCAAATCCAGTAATAAATTAAAAAGCAGATTTAGTTCAGATTTGCAAGTCTGATCTGCTATTGTTAGAATCATAACAACTCCAGACTTGCTAACAATGCTCATTGTTCAGCATTACACTGGGGTTTCTGGCAAGCACATTAGCAGGGCAAAAAGAACCGAGATTATAAGATCTAGGAAGAAAAGAAAAAGTTTCTTAAAAATACTATCATTACAGGACATTACATAATGATAAAGGGGTCAGTCCAACAAGAGAATATAACTATTATAGACATCAATGTACCCAAAACAGGATCACCTACATATGTGAAACAAATACTAACAGAATTAAAGGGGGAAATAGAATGCAGTGCATTCATTTTAGAAGACTTCAACACACCACTCACTCCAAAGGATAGATCAACCAGACAGAAAATAAGTAAAGAGACAGAGGCACTGAACAACATAACAGATGGACCTAACATACATCTACAGGACACTCCATCCAAAAGCAACAGTATATACATTCTTCTCAAGTGCACATGGAACATGTTCAACAATAGATCATACCCTAGGCCACAAAAAGAACCTCAGTAAATTCAAAAAGATTGAAATTGTACCAACTAGCTTCTCAGATCACAACGGTATGAAACTAGAAAGAAATTACACAAAGAAAACAAAAAAGTCCACAAATACATGGAGGCTTAATAACATGCTCCTAAATAATCAATGGATCAATGACCAAATAAAGACAGAGATCAAGTAATATATGGATATTAAGACAACAATAATTCAACACCACAAAATCTGTGGGATGCAGTAAAGGCTGTGCTAAGAGGGAAATATACTGCAATACAGGCCTACCTCAGGAAAGAACAATCCTATATGAGCAGTCTAAACTAACAATTAATGAAACTAGAAAAGGAAGAACAGATGAGGCCCAAAGTCTGTAAAAGGAGGGACATAATAAAGATTAAAGCAGTAATAAATAAAATTGAGAAGAATAAAACAATAGAAAGAATCAATGAAAGCAGGAGCTGGTTCTTTGAGAAAATAAACAAAATAGATAAACCCATAGCTAGACTTATCAAGAAAAAAAGAGAGTCTACACACATAAACAGAATCAGAAATGAAAAAGGAAAAATCACTACAGATACCACAGAAATACAAACAATTGAGAGAATACTATGAAAAATTATATGCTAACAAACTGGATAACCTAGAAGAAATGGACAACTTTCTAGAAAAATACAACCTTCCAAAGCTGATGCAGGAAGAAACCGAAAATCTGAATAGACCAATTACCAGCAAATAAATTGAATTTGTAATCAAAAAACTACCTAAGAACTAAACTCCTGAACCAGATGGTTTCACTGCTGAATTTTATCAAACATTTAGTGAGGACCTAATACCCATCCTCCTAAAAGTTTTCAAAAGTAGAAGAGGAGGGAATACGCCCAAACTCACTCTACGAGACCAACATCACTCTAATACTAAACCAGGCAAAGACACCACACACAAAAAAATTACAGACCAATATCCCTGATGAACATAGATGCAAAAATACTCAACAAAATATTAGCAAACAAAATTAACAAATACAGCAAAAGATCATCCATCATGATCAAATAGGATTCATCCCAGGGATGCAAGGATGGTACAACATTAGAAAATCCATCAGCATCATCAACAAAAAGAAGGACAAAAACCACATGATCATCTCTATAGATGCTGAAAAAGCATTAGACAAAATTCAACATCCATTCGTGATTAAAACACTCAACAAAATGGGTATAGAGAGCAAGTACCTTAACATAATAAAGGCTATATATGACAAACCCACAGCCAACATTATACTTAACAGTGAGAAGCTGAAAGCTTTTCCTTTAAGATTGGGAACAAGACAAAGATGCCCACTCTCCCCACTTTTTTTCAACATAGCACTGGAGGTCCTAGCCACGGCAATCAGAAAACACAAAGAAATAAAAGGCATCCAGATCGGCAAGGAAGAACTCAAACTGTCCTTGTTTGCAGATGACATGATATCATACATAAAAAACCCTAAAGAATCCACTCCAAAACTATTAGATATAATATCTGAATTCAGCAAAGTTTCAGGATACCTATTTAATACACAGAAATCTGTTGCATTCCTATACACTAACGATGAACTAGCAGAAAGAGAAATCAGGAAAATGATTCTATTCACAATCGCAACAAAAAGAATAAAATACCTTGGAATAAACCTAACCAAGGAAGTGAAAGATCTATACCCTGAAAACTATAAGACACTCTTAAGAGAAATTAAAGAGGACACTAATAAATGGAATTTCATCCCATGCTCGTGACTAAGAAGAATTAATATTGTCAAAATGGCCATCCTGCCTAAAGCAATCTACAGATTCAATGCAATCCCTATCAAAATACCTACAGCATTCTTCAATGAATTAGAGCAAATAGTTCTAAAATTCATATGGAACCACAAAAGACCCCGAATAGCCAAAGCAATCCTAAGAAGGAAGAATAAAGCAGGGGGGATTACGCTGCCTGACTTCAAGCTCTACTACAAAGCTACCGTAATCAAGACAATTTGGTACTGGCAAAAGAAAGGACCCATACACCAGTAGAACAGAATAGGGAGCCCAGACATAAACCCAAGCATATATGGTCAATTAATATATGATAAAGGAGCCATGGATATACAATAGGGAAATGAGAGCCTCTTCAATAGCTGGTGTTGGCAAAACTGGACAGCTACATGTAAGACAATGAAACTGGATTACTGTCTAATCCCATACACAAAAGTAAACTCAAAATGGATCAAAGACCTGAATGTAAGTTATGAAACCATAAAACTCTTAGAAAAAAACATAGGCAAAAATCTCTTAGACATAAACATGAGCAACTTCTTCATGAACATGTCTCCCCAGGCAAGGGAAACAAAAGCAAAAATGAATGAATGGAACTATATCAAACTAAAACCTTCTGTACAGCAAGGGATACCATCAGTAGAACAAAAAGATATCCTACAGTATGGGAGAATATATTCATAAATGACATATCCGATAAGGGGTTGGCATCCAAATTATATAAAGAGCTCACGCACCTCAACAAACAAAAAGCAAATAAGCCAATTAAAAAATGGGCAGAGGAGCTATACAGACACTTCTCCAAAGAAGAAATTCAGATGGCCAACAGGCATATGTAAAGATGCTCCACATCACTAGTCATCAGAGAAATGCAAATTAAAACAACAATGAGATATCACCTCACACCAGTAAGGATGGCTGCCATCCAAAAGACAAACAACAACAAAGGTTGGCGAGGATGTGGAGAAATGGGAACCCTCCTACACTGCTGGTCGGAATGTAAATTGGTGCAACCATTGTGGAAAGCAGTATGGAGGTTTCTCAAAAAACTCAAAATAGAAATACCATTTGACCCAGAAATTCCACTCCTAGGAATTTACCCTAAGAATGCAGCAGCCCAGTTTGAAAAAGACAGATGCACCCCTATGTTTATCGCAGCAGTATTTACAATAGCCAAGAAATGGAAGCAACCTAAGTGTCCATCAGTAGATGAATGCATAAAGAAGATGTGGTGTATATACACAATGGAATATTATTCAGCCATAAGAAGAAAGCAAATTCTACCATTTGCCACAACATGGATGGAGCTAGAGGGTATTATGCTCAGTGAAATAAGTCAGGCAGAGAAAGACAAGTATCAAATGATTTCACTTATATGTGGAATAGAATAACAAAGAAAAAAACTGAAGGAACAAAACAGCAGCAGACTCACAGAACCCAAGAACGGACTAATAGTTACCAAAGGGAAAGGGACTGGGGAAGATGGGTGGGAAGGGAAGGATAAGGGGGAAAAAGGGTATTACAATTAGTACACATAAAGTAGTGGGGGTTGGGATGGGGTAGACGGATATGGGGAAGGCAGTATTACACAGAGAAGACAAGTAGTGATTCTATAACATCCTTCTACACTGATGGACAGTGACTGCAATGGGGGTATGTGGTGGGGACTTGATAATAGGGAGAGTCTTGTAACCATAACGTTGCTCATGTAAATGTATATTAATAATAGCAAAAAAAAATACTATCATTACTTGTAGATATACTATGAATATCCACATTGAAAATTCAAAGTAACCTATAGGTAAATGATTATAATTAATAGAAAACTTTAGAAAGTTTTCAAAATTCGAATATTAAAAATTACTAACATTTTTATATAACAGCTACAATGTCAAATTTCATAAAATCAAATACATATAATACCCATATTAGTTTTCTAGGAACACTCAAAAATGTCTGACAATAAAATTACAAACACATCCCTAAAGATAAAGTAGTGAATAAATATAATTATATGCCATGGAATTGATGATTCAATATTAAAAAATGGTCAATTATCGCTTAATTTATGAATAGATTCTCAATACAATTCTAAAATTCCATTATGGGTGTGTGTGAAATGTGACAAAACAAATCTAAAATTTTAAAGAAAGGCATAATGTTAAGAATGGCAATACACTCCCCAAGAAGAAAAGCAAAAAAGTAGGTTGAACTTTACCAAATGTCAACATAATTATTATAAAGATATAATACATACAATATTATGACATTAGCTCAGAGACTTTTACTCACAAAAAGAGAATTGAAAAACCAAAAAGAGAATACACAAATATGGAAACGTGATTTATAAGAGTCAACATGGCCTATTGATGGGGGAAAAGATCAATTTTCCAATAAATGGGGCTGGGGATTGTTATCTAATTGCATAAAAGTAAATAAATATTGGAGCCCCTATCTTACATCACATAAAAATGAAGACTAGTTAGATTTAAGACCTAAATATAAAAGGTAAAATTTCTCAAGCTTTTAAAAGACAGTGTAGAACATCCGCACGACCTATCCCTAAAAAAAAAAATCTAAATTTAACTATATCAGAATTAAGAACCTCTATTCATTAAGCAATACCTAAAGAGATTTTTTTAAAAATCTACAAATGTGGGATAAGATATTTTCACCCTCTACAACCACCAAAGGATATCATTCAAAATATATTTAGAGCATTATGTGGATCAATAAAAAAGAGAAGTTAACTTCAAAAATAGAAATGAATAGGATTTTACCAAAAAAAAGGTGTAAGTATAAGAAAAGATATCAAGTACATTAGAAAATGGTAAAATGCAATTTTAAGTGACAATGAAAGATTTTATCAGATCACCAAATTAGAAAAAAAAAGTCAGACAATATCACTTGTTGACAAGCTATAGAACAGAGGCAATTCCATCATCAACTTTAGAAAACAGTTTGTCATGGGCTACATAACTTAACTGAAATGTTCATTCCTTACACCTACAAAATCTACCATTAAATATGTACCCTAAGAAAATATCTCTACCCCAGAACCATGTTCAAAAATACTTATTGCACATTATATACAATAACTCAAACCTGGGCATGCTTCAATGCCCATGAAGAGGAAAATGTAGGAATGTAAACAGTAAGAATTAATCAACGAGAATTGCACATAGATATGGATGAATCTCAAAAATAATTTTGAAAGAAAAATATCATACAGTATGACTCCATTTTTCGATAAAGTCCAAACACCAGCAAAATGCAACAATATTTGTTTAGCTCTAAATACATAGGTGGTATTAAAAAAATGTACAGAGAAAGTAAGAGTAAACACAAATTTCCAGACTTTGATGTGATTGAATGACACAATTATCTTTTCTTGACCTAGATATTGATGACAGAGATGTTTATTTTCACTCTATACTCCATATATATTTGTGTGTACAGTCGTTTTATTTATATTGTATTTCATTTATTTTAAAAACTGATGAATTCTAGTCTACTGCATTTGTCTTGTATCTTCCCATGAATCATATAACACCCTAGCACTTAAAAGCTTTTTAATTCCACAGAAAATTTACACTTCAGAAAACTTGTTATATTACCAATTTTCTTTGCAAGTCAATTTTCCCTTGACCCAAGTGAGGATGAGAGTATACATGGCATGTTTATCCAGGAGGGAGAAATAAATGTGAAGTACTGGACTTCATAACCAAAACTCATCAGCTCAAGCGAGGGGTAGGCTTACCAATTCAGGAGAAACTTGGATGGATTAATAACTACAGTTATCATTAGCTGAGTTTATAATATGTCCAAATAATTGGCCAATTACTTTAGGTATATTATCTTTCATCCTTACAGCAATTCTGCAAACTGGGATATCAGAAAGATAAGTTCATTTGCCACTTACCCAGCTCACATATGGAAAAGCTAGGATATGAACCCAGGTGTGTATCTCTTCCCCACGTGCACCGCTGTCATTACTCCATAGTGCCCAAATATTATTTGATGTCCAACAGGGGGATTTAACGGAGCATAAGAAATGGCTAAGACATGGCTTTTAATCTAGCTCAGCTAGTTATTAACTGTTTGACCTTGCATAATATTTAATAAATTCTTAATTCAGTTCTCTTTTTTTCTTAAACAAATTGGGGATAGTAACATGTATCTATTAAAGACATTGCAAAGTATAAATAAAATACATATGTAAAGCACCTCGTACAAAACATCTATGCAATGCAATACATTCTAGCTTTTTCTATCATCATCATTATTATTATTAATTATTAACTTGTGGCAGCTCATTTGGTTTAATTATGTGAACATCTCCAGAAAACCTGAGCATTCTGTGGTTAGAAAGCAGAATGGATGGTTGGATTCGTAAAGGGCAGATTAAGTGCCCAAAACTAAAGAGCAGAAGGCTGGCAAAGAGTGGACACTGCAAGGACTTCCCTTCCATGATTGTACCTGGGGTCACGCCAAGGCAGAAAGACAGTGAGCATTGGAAAACACCGCATCTCTAAGGAGTAGAGAAAGGAAATGGAAGACGACTGTCATTACGTCAACCACATCGGACCCAGAGCAGAGAACATTTCCCAGCCCTGCACAATTCCCTAACTATTTAAAGGCCCTCCCTGCAGTTTCCCTGACGGCTGTTACGAGGAAGGCTGACCAGGAAGACCTCACCCTGCGGCTCGTATTAATTCAGCTGCTGACTGGACCTGGAATGCAGTCCTACGGTGCTCGGATGTCTTTCTCAGACACTGGCTCTCTGTTTCTAGGACATCCTTGTATGAAGACACCCAGAGTGCCTTCGGTTGAAGAACAGAATTCAGACTTTGTATCATCTGTCATTCACATTTGCTCACTTTCTCCTTACATGGTGTTCTGAATCCCTGTTTCCAACAACCTAATTTTTCAATCTTCCTAGAAGGACTTATTTTGTCATTACTTTTTCCAAGAAGTAAAATGTTTCCTCCACCCCTAGCCCACAACTAGAATGCTGCCACACGTATCCAGACCTCCTTGACCCCTCTTAACCGACTGTCTGTCTGCCCAAGTGCTGCCAACCTCTGACGTCCAGAGTTGTGGTACCCCTTTGCTATTTTACCTTGTTAATTAGATATACCTCGGCCCTAATGAGTGAGCCTAGCTCAACATACACATCTACTCAGTCCGGTCTCACTGACAAATCCCAAGGTATCCCCAGAAATTACTGAAAAGCAGCTTGGAAGGATAAAGTACGAGAAATTTCTAAAACTTTAATGATCTCTTCTTCAGCGAATATTGTAACGGCTACTCATTATTTGTTCTCTAGCTGAAACGTGAAATTGTTCTAGTTCTGTCCAGCATGGACCTCTGATATCTGCATGAGACATACCTTCCTACATGCAGGAGAAACTCTAGCGATCCTTTAGGCAACACTGCAGGAGGAAAGAGCCCCTTGGCTTACACTGAACTTCGTACCTGAGCGCATAGCCTCTTTCTGAATGCTCTCATAGTCATGCCAGTCCTTTCTTCTCAAAGCATCTGTCCACGCATAGAACTGCCCATCTCCCAGGCCCAGCGGAAATGTCTGTGGGAAAGGAAAGCATTCAGAGCATAAAAAGGAGGTATTTCCTTTTGCATGACAGGTAAACACAGCCAGGCACATAATAGGCACTCAGATTATCGGCTGAATAAGTAATTATTCTGAGCATACTAAAAAGAAAACTATTGCTAGTGACCAAATTAATACACATTTTTAAAACTATTCTCAGATTTTAAAATAAAAGTGTGTGTCACCCACAACACTCACCATTTTCTATTTTATTTCATCCAGGGACATTAATATTCAATGTAACTCCTCCTCTGAACATAAATTTTCACATGCCCAGAACATAAATACTAGTAATGCTACCAATTTTGACACCAAATGGAATTAACTTTGTTTGTGATATGTACAGTTTCCCTCATTTTGGTCAAGTATATATGAATGGACTGATAATTACACTAGCAACCATTCATGTGCCAGCTACTATGTTAAATACTGGGTATAGAAGATCGTTCAACTATTACGGTAGCCTTTGGCTGTAAATCTCCATTTTTCTGCCAAATGAACTAAGGCGGAGAACTAAACTGGAATTAAGCCATAGGGGCAAAGTCAGGACTTGCACTAGTTGTGTTAAGACCAGAACTGTGGTCTTAACAGCTATTAAATACTATCTCCCATCTAGGTTTCTGTTAAAGTATGGCACACGGTCATACTCATAGTTGAAGTTACTACCTATTCAACACCTATAGTCAAAATATATGCTTTATGCTCAGGTAAAACCCCATATGTTTTACAGTCAGTTTGAAAATTATTTCTGTGTATGTCACTGAAATTTCCTCTTCTTTATGGTGTTTGTTTTGGACAGTAAGAAACAAAAAATTGTTTTGACTGAGATTTACTTTCACCATCTTAGTAGTCAAGATAATGTAAAATAAATATTTTCATATTCACATACCGCTTTCCTGTTAATTTAGCCCATTTTTGGAAATAAATAATACATCTACAGAATGAAGAGAAGAAAACCTTTTAAAGTTTCAAGTAGGTTAAAACAAAAGATGAACAATTCAGTGAGGATATTTGATTCTAAGTGACTTTCCAAGGCAAATAAAATGTCTTACTTCTTAGTTTGAAATAATGCACTATTGTGCTTATGAAAAATTATCTACCTGCAGTTCACCTTTATAGCTTATAAAGGATCCACTCATTTGGCAAGGATGAAAATGGAACTTAGTATTAAAATGACAGCAGCAAAGAAGAAAACAAGATAGCTGAAATCGGAAGAAAGACTTTCCAAAGCAACTGACTATTATCTGTATATTTAAGGGAATTTGTTCATGATAGTGATTAGGTTAGGGAGAAAAACAGAGGAATAAACTTGCAAGGATGATGGTGAGTTTATATAAAATATTAAAGATAATAAGGTTAACTTTTAAAAAGAGGATGACAAGAAAGAAAAATTATGGAAAGATTAACAGAAAAGAATATGGTAAGTAGGAGAGAATGGGGAAAAAAGACAATAAGAGCAAACATTATTTAAAAAGTCACACATTTTTCTAATTGATAGTGATTTCATAATTAGAAATGTTACCAAAAGTCAGCAACAAATCAGAAGTTTTAAATAATCAAATAACTTTACAATACAAAACACACATTTTGTGTCAGCCATGCATTCACAGTTAAGTCCTGAGCAGAAATGAAACTCTTTCACACTCAGTTAGATAACACCCATATATAGCCACCACCATCAGATTAAAATAGATAACTTCAAAGTAAATTTCAACATGAAAAGTGGAGATACTCTTTTGTGAACTCCAAATATGCAAAGCCTTCTCTGGGAACCTGTGGGCTCACCCAGCCCTACACACAGAGGGGGAGGAGAGACCAGAGCAGGCGGCGCTGGCCACTGCAGATCGGGAGGGGATGGATGGAACAGGCAGGGAAATTTACACAGGAGGCTTTTCTGGGGCTCCCACCCCCCAGAATCTTACAGTTTACATGGAGGTGTTAATGGGGTTCAGTCACATGCAGTCCCCATGGCCTCAACACCACCTTCCTCCCTCAAGGTTGTGTC
This sequence comes from Smutsia gigantea, assembly GCA_032199065.1. Taxonomy (NCBI): domain Eukaryota; kingdom Metazoa; phylum Chordata; class Mammalia; order Pholidota; family Manidae; genus Smutsia; species Smutsia gigantea. Next base: position 81,042 of record JAVSCE010001598.1, on the reverse strand, counting down.
CTGGACATGCTCCTCTGTGGGAATTGGGGGAAACCATACCTTCCAGGGACAGGAGAGGGGACAAGTGGCCCCCACTGCCTGGGCCAGCCCTCTGGTCACCCAGGGGTCACATAAATCCGTGATCTCCTCCCCTTAGTGCCTGGCTCTTAAAACTACAATGCCCCCCACTTCTGCACTGTGCCCTGAGCAGTCAGCAAGGGGTTCCAGTAGCTGCAGGCAGAAGCCTGCCACAGCCATGACACAGGCACATGCAAGTGAAAACACAGGTGAAGACAATGATTCCCCAAATCAGTAACAATCGCTTCCAGCAAGAGCCTAATGATCTGAACCTCTGAGGCACGAAGTCCCGTCGCTGGGGGTCAGATCCCTCAGCTTATTCATGTCCTCGTGTGATTTAATCAAGACAATGCATGAGCAGACTCATCAGGTAGGAACACAGCATTCTGACGGGATGAGGGTGCCCCCCCTGCGAGGCAGCAGTCATGTCCACAGCTGGCCTGTTTCGGAGGACAGCTTTCCTCCTTCGACACATTTTGGTGTCAGTGAGGCCGAGCTCTGTCAGCTGTCTTAAGGCTTGGTGGGTGAGCTTAGTAAGGGTTTCCATGGGTGCCATGACGCCCCCCAGGCCGATAGAGAGGACACGGACAGAGGCCCAATGATCATACCAGTGGGAAACAGAGCGAGCCCACCCAGCCTTGAGGAGAAGGAGGTTGGCAGCTTTAAGAATCTGATCTGATTGTATATACCACACGTCTGGGCCTGGGGAGGCAGCACCACAGGTGAGAGGAGATGGGGTGGGATGGGATGTGGGGACCAGGGCCCCGCTGATGGTGTGTGCTCCATGCCGGGGGCAGAGGGTCCCACGGGGCGGCTGCAGCAGGGCGATGGGATCCCAGCAGTGATCCACTAGCTGACCCCCGCCCAGGGCTGTGAAGTAGCACCCATCGCCAGTTCCAGGAAATAATGCTTTTCCTCGTGCAGAGTTCCCAGCAGCACAGCACAAGGACCCACAGGGACAGTGGGCACCACGGCTGCTTCGCAAATCTTCCGTACTGCCGCGGCACTGGCTGCCTCAGCCGGGCTCTGGTATGTGGGGCAAGAGGCCCTGCTGGCTGGCTGATCATTCATGTGTTTTACTGCCTGGGAGAGTACTTTCATACACCTGGCCCAGGTGGTCTTACCTGTCAGTAATTTAACCTGCTGCTTGAATATTTTATTTTTCCTTTCTACCAACCCTGCTGCTCGTGAACTGTAGGGGAGACAGAACCTCCAATCAACGTCACGTTCTTTCGCCCAGTCTTGTATATCACAACCTCTGAACAGTGAACCCTGGGCACTGCCTAGACAATCAGGGCATCTATGCATGGCACCCTGCCTCTCTGCTCCCCAAATGGTGGCAGCCTGGCCTGTGTGGTGGCAGAGGAGAGCTTGGGTCAGGCCAGGTGCTGCATCCACAGACCAGCGCCTGGAGCTGGGGACTCTGGCAGATGGCCCGACTCCTGTGGCAGTTGTAAGGACACACAGGACATGCTGTTAGGGCACGAGCCAGGTCACTATGTCAAGGGCAATCCACCACCAAGGGCAGTAAGCCATCCCCAGGCACGATGGTGGCCACTCTTCCTAGGCATGCAGTCTGCTGTGTCCACTGAGGAATCAGTTCCTAGGTCTACCTGAGCTAGGGCGTCTGCTCCTCACTGCCAGGGGGTATCAGTGCCTTCGCCACAGGGTGTGGAGGGCAGAGAGGACGGCCTCGGGATCTTGCAGGTTGGCCCAAGAGTCTTTCCATATATCCTGACCTGAGGAGGGCTGACTGCTGATTACCCACGCCTTGGATCCCCCTGTCCGGGCCACAGGGTTAATCACCGTAGAAGCCCCACTGTCAGTGCAAAGGGGTAACCTAACGACCTGCCCTCCTGCGTGAATACCAGCCCAACCACTCTGAGTTCTGACCATTGGCGCTGCAGTTTATTCTCTCCTGGGAGGCTCTTCCGGAAGGAGCACTGTGTGCCTGCGAGGAGCTGCTGCCCTAGCAGGTGCATGGGGTTTCTGTCTCCTTCCAGAGCTGGGACCCAAATCCTAGGAGCACTCTCCCCTTCCCCTTCTACTGTCCCTGTCACAGAGCCGACCCATAACTCCAGAGTTACAGATGCAACTAACTCAAAAGGTAGCCCTGCTTGGGAGATGCCTGAGATGGAACCTGCTTCACTAGTTATTTGCCTCTTAAAGGCAGCCTGCTGCTCTGCTCCCCACACCCACATGGACCTTTTCTTTACCAGGTGGTATGAGGGGTGGAGGCACGGTGCTGGGGGAGGAAAGAAGTCCTCCAAAGCCCCAGCTCCCACAAAGGCTTGCACGTCTCTCAGGTTCTCAGGGCCTGGATAAGTTCGCACCTCATCAGTCATAGCTTCGGGGACAACGGGCGTCTTACCCAAACGACGCCCCAGGCCTTATGGCAGTGCCACAGCCCACCCCTCCCTCACAGCAATTCCAGCAAAGCCTGCAGGGTGTCCTGGCAGGTCTCACTCTGATGCATCGATTACACTGTCAGTGCTATGGGCCCATCTTGCTGCCGGGGGGGGGGGGGGAACAGGCCTCAGGCTACCAGCCTGTGACGTGTGGCAGGCTGGGCAGGGAGCCCTGGGGAAGCCACCACTGGGGCTCCTCCCACACAAGGCAAGTTCATTGTGTGGCCCAGTGTCCAGGGATGCACTGAAAAGACCACCCAGCATGGCATGGCGTACTCCCAGGATGGTGGCCAAGGGCCCTCGTGGGGCAGTATGGGTACAGCATCACGGATGGGGGCCCCATGGCAACCAGTTCTCAGGAGCTCATGCCCCACCCCCCCAGGAGCGAGGTGGGCAGTGCGCACTCAGTGTGGTTCTGGGGCCGCCCCCCACCCCCTTGGGCTCCCGGGTGACTCACACTGTCAGGCAGCCACCACTCCGCACAGGGCAGCAGACTCACTGGTTCCCAGGTGGTCCCCCGGCACCGGTCTGGCTCCTCCAGCCGGGAAGTGGAATTCACTGGGAGAGGCTGGCCGTTTGACTCTATATTCTCTGGTATCGGAGAGATAAAATCCTCCTATTCTGGGGGTAGGGGGAGAAGCCCCAATCGGCAGGGTCGTGAGGGCCTTCCTGACCACACCTGTTTACCACCTGTAACCACAGATGGCACTGAGGAGCCAGGAAGCGTCTGGGGGTGACCCGGGAGAGTGAACATCCCGTTCCAGGATCCATGAGCTCTGCCTCCTATTTATTTCTGGATGAACCTGCGAACAGGGGGCTCAAGGAGGCCTGCGATCACCTGCCACAGCCCTCACCTGGAGGCAGTTTGGCCTGCACCCTCCACCTGGGGCGTGGGAGGCGCTCACCTGAACAGGACTGTGTGCCTGAGGCCTCTGCTGGAGGAGGGGCACCAGGGACAGAAGGGGCAGGAAGGCAGGGATGGGCTGTTTCCAGAGGCCTAACAGCACAGCACTGGCGTGTCCCTCTCTCTATCTGTTCAGGTGGGGTCCCTGCAGCAATAAGGTTAAACCGCATTTGCTTCTGGGTCATTTTTACAGCTGATTGGGAGCTTGGCGCCTGCTGAGGCCCCTCCTCTCAAGCCTTTCCCCTGCCCTGACCTTGCCCGGCTTTGTCAGTTTCCCGGGTTCGGCAATGGATCGCCACCATCATAAATACCTTGTGTGCCTACTGGGCTCGGCCTGGGCCCTGGCGTCGGTTCCAGGTGCTGGGGCTGGCGAGAGGACCAGCTTTCAGTCCTGCAGGCTGTGGCCGCATCAGGGCCCGGCTATGTCCCAGCGCCCTGAAGCCCCGGCCCGCCGCCATGGTGCCAGGGGGTCCCTCGGGGGCCGCCCCCAGGCTGTAACCGCGGGGAAGCGAGCGCACCGCGCCCTGCGCATGGAGGGCCGCTGGTTACCTCCGACTCTCGCGCGGGCAGAGCACCAGGCTGCCCGGAGCCCCGGGCCCTCGGCCGGCACGTGGCCACCGCCCAGACGCCGCGCGGATCGGCTCCCAGCTGAGCGCGGGGCGGCGCAGCGCGTCCTTGGCGCCGGGCTGGGTGCTGGGCACTCGTCCCGTCCCCGTCCGGCCCCGCAGCGCCCCGCGATCCCCGGCTCTCCTGGGGTCCCCCCGAGCGCCCCAGCCCGGCTGTCCCCCGGGGCTCCGCCTTACCCCGGGGGGCCCGCGGCCCCCACGAGGGCCAGCCCGGCCAAGCGGTCCCCCCGACACACACACAGCCGCCCAGGGCCACGCGGGGCCCGAGGACTCCGGTCTCCCAAGGCGCTCCGCTCTGGCTCCTGACACCGGCAGGAGAGAGACCGGCGAGGCGGCGCCCCCAGCAGGGGCGGCACCCGAGGCTCCTCTCCGCAGCGGCGCGGGGGTGGGCTGGCCGGCGCCCACGGGCACCTCACAGTCCGTGCGGGGCGCTAGCGGGGTCCAGTCACGTGCGCCCCCCCCCCCCCAGGGCTGCGCCCCGGGCGCGCTCCTCCGCAGGACGGTGGGCGGGAGGCGCCCCCACTGCCGGGGCCAGCCCCGGGTCGCCTGGAGGGCATGGCCCCCTCTGGCATTACCAGGCACACCCGCTTTCCCTTATTTTGGTAAAATAAATGGTAAACTATAGCTGACTGAACAGGAGCTGATTCCACATTCTCCGGAATCCCGCGAAAGGGGAGCTGAAGCCCCAGGTGAACAGGGAAAACGGGAAAAATAACATAACTGTTTTGTAAATGGCTGAGAATTACCGGGAGGAGGTACATTTCTTAATATCAGTGAACCTTGAAAATACTTAAAATTGGAAGGCATCAGGCATTTCTGAAGGTGACGCTAAAGGTGAAAAACAAAGGATTAGCACTTTTTATATGGGGCACTCAGACCCTGCCGGGTTCTCTCCCCTATTCCAACAACCAGCGATGTCTGGGCCCCCCCCCCCACCCCGCACTGCTCCCCGCAGAGGACTGCCATCTGAATGACAGGGCTGTTTTCAGGCCACCACACATGGATGGAAGCAAGGACACCAAGGCTCAGTGGAAATTGGGGTTCCATGTAAGTCTGTATTCCAAGTTTTGCTAACAAAGCTCTCTGCCCTCACTAGGCTCCCAGAAAGCTGGCAGCCACCTTCCCGCCCCTGCACAAGAGATGGGTGATCTTCCCTGGAGAACTGGACTCCATAAAAAGAGATACAAGCACTGCCTCCAGGTAGGCAGACACCACCTGCAGGGGGAGGACCCCTCCCCTCCACCCCAGAACTTCAGAAAAGCATTTTCATTTATAAGTATGAGCAGGTAGCCAAGAATTATTAGACGTTTGAGAGAGCTTTCAGCCTGAAATACAAAGGTCAAAATAAACAACAGATATGATAAACCTGAAGGAAACAGGTGAATCAGGCTCAGAAGGAAACTTCCAAAACAAAATGTGAATTTAATTCCCTCAAAGAGCTTTAAGGGAAAGTTCTTCCATAGAAACAGAAATTTAAAAAGAAAGAGCGCTTGGGAGGGCGAATGGGATAGCAGGCATAGAGTAATTAAGAGAGAGTTTCGAAAATGAAGGTCAAAGGAACCCTTCTAGGAAAAAGCAGAAGAAGGAGGAGGGAGGGGCGGCCGGGGAGGGGAAAGACCGAGAGCGTCAGAGGCGCAGAGGTACAGCGTCGCTGCGGGACGGGCCAGCCCTGCGTGTTCAGGGGCAGGCGAAGCAACCCGGGCAAGGGTTTTTCTGTGGGGAAAGAAAAGACAAATTTACTCAGCCAAGAGCTAAGTATTCTTCAAAAGGGATTGGTCTGAATTAACGATGGATGTATAAAAATCCAGACACATGAAACATGGCCTAAATAATAAAGCTAGAAGGGAAAAACAATGTACCAGAAAGTGCAATTATAACACACTATTTGATTCAGGTACGAATCCCCTTACCTAAATCCTGGCTGAAAACTGCACTATAGTAATACTGGAGGTTAAGGGAAAGGCTGGAAAAGGTGGTTAAATACACATTTTATGTAACAGGAAGATAGTAGATAAAACCAAAATGTTAAAAAAAATCAAAGAATAGTAATATACACAGGCTACCTACATATATGGAAGCACATAGCAGAATAAAGACGAAAGATTGGCATGGATCACCCTGGGTATCAGAAATTACAAGTATCAGGAAGTGGGCCAGGGGATTGCTGGTTACCACTATAGGCTTTATATTATGATTATACTTCTAAAGTCATTTACAAATATTGCCTTATATCAAAAGCAAATCTCAAATAAATTTCTTAGACATTCTTAGGCAGTTGTCCGTGCTCCGACGAGGTGTGATGGCCACAGAATCAAGTTGAGGCAGACCATCTGAAACTGCTTCGAGAAAGGCTGTCTGAAGATTAACTACACTAATACCTCTTCTTATCTACCTCAGCGCTCCTCCCAGGCCAGCAGCTTCAGCATCGCCTGGGATCTTGTTAGAAACACAATCCCCTGGTCCCATCTCATGCGTGTTAAATCAGAAACCCTGAGAGGAGAGAGACCCAGAAATCTGTTTTAACAAGTTGTGCCAGTGATTCTAAGGCTTACTAAAATTCGAGAAGCACTAATGCCTATGAATAGGAAAGTGACACCATCATCACTTTAAGAAAACACGTGAGACTCATTAGCAAAGCACGTGCCACAATGTAGGGCTGATAAGCAACCTAGGGATTGTGTTCCCACCTTTCACCTGACAGAAAGATGGGGGAATAAACCTAAGTCAATCCCAGTCCATTTGTACAGAACTTCCTTGGTCCTGAGAGCTTAACCATCCAGTAGATGACCCAGCGGCACCCTGACCTCTCCTTCCGCACCAGTGCTCTCCGTGCCTGGGGCCCTTTGTTTCTCTCCTGGGTTATATCAGGTGTCCTCTCTAACATTACAACAGTACAGATCCATTACCTATGACTTTGCAAAATAGATATGATGAGTATTATACCTTTCTGAGATGTGTATTTCAGATCCATCATTGGGTCTGCCATTTATTTGTGATCACCTTTTCTATTTTCCACCTTGTGGACATTTTATTCATTGAAATATCTTGTATGTATATATCCTACATATAATTAACTTGAATTATATGTATATGCACTACATATATTTAGCTTAAAAAAGTATCAGGGATGGAAGAGACAGAATCCATTAAGCAGAAACCATATGTAATAGAGCTGAATCCCAGGGCATATTCAAAGATAAGGTGCTTGAGGACGAATCATGAGCAAAAGCTCCCCAGTATAAAGCATGACTCACAGGCAATGTGTTCGTGACAGTGGCAAACCCAGACACTTCCCGGGCTCAGAGATGTGCTCACATGGGCGAAAACTAAAGCATACCTCTCTAGGACGCGACAGACCCATGGGCTGTATTTAACTTTTAAATCTTTAAAATACCTCTCCGGGGTTGTCTGTCTGGAAACCTCAGGTGAATAAAAACACTTGTCCCTTGCCTCTAAATTAGAGCAGTTTTTTTTTATACCTATGGATGGTGATGACATTGATGAGACATATTTGCAAATCTCCATGAATGATAGTATTCTAAAACCTATCTTAGGTTTTATAAATCAACAACCAATGGACTTTCATTCTCACAACCAACCACAAACCTATCACTATACTTGTTACTCAAAAAATAACATGTAGTGGTAGTACTTGGGATTCAGGACTATATCCAGAGTACTTACATTAATCTATGGTTTCACACCATATGCAGGAAATCTACATTGTCTCTGGGTCCCTCAGATCATATGAAAGATATGAAGTTAGGTAATAAAATACCTGCCTTACCCACCTTACAAAGTTTTTTGAGTAGTAAATCGAAGTATGTGAAAGCCATTTATATATTTTGAAGTGATATATAAGCCAGCTGTTTTCACCATTTTGGCTGTTTTTATAGATATCTAAGTTATTTACATTGCCCTTGAAAAGTTGTAACATAGTTGCAGAGATATAATTTATATACATTAAACAAATGGTGAATAATATGGGCCAAACTCTATGACAGTTGGTGGTAATAGGATATAGTGATGGGTGTGAATTCTTATGCTGGGTGTGATTAAATTTCTAAGCAAATAGACACTACAGAGAAAGTAATATAATGGATAACATGGATGAGAGGAAGCGGGTAACTAACATTTATTGTGATGCAGGTTTTTCTTCATAAAAGCTAAATGACGAACTAGAGCTCAGAAATGTTAAGGTCACATAATTAAAGTCTTCAGGATATCATTACTTAGTTTTGGTTTTCTAAGATAAACTAGAATTTGAGCCAAGTCTGCTATTCAGTCCTATGAATTACTAGAAACAAATGAGCACAGAAACTCCCTATGATTCTCTCATTAACCACTTATCAAACTTTATTACATAAAGTCATTTTTTTAATGCTAGAAAATAAAACTAGAGTGATAAGGTGAAATAAAAAAATCCACACAGAGGACTTTAGACTTTATGCACCAAGCAATGGAGTCATTCATTAAAGGCTCTCAGTCTGAAGAGTAACATAAAATATTAGCAGAATTTAGTTTTGTTCTATCTTTTTCCTCCATGAGTTTGAACCCACTACAAAGCATGAAACTGGTCTAGAAGGTTGTGCATTTTTGTATATTCACACAACATACTGATTAAGTTAGTGTCAGAACACAGAATAATTATTTCAGTGGATAGAACTGTCTTGTTCTTACATTCTGCATAAATTCTCAGATATAACTTGTTAAATAATCCCAAGATACTAATAAAAAAAAATCAGCCTTGAGCTGGTATCAGTTGCTGTAATCTCTACTCCATCCTTTTGACTGTGCAGACATGGTGTGTAAAGGAGGGTTGTGAACTATTAATAAGCAGGCAGAAGGTGTACTAAGGAGTTTCAGTCTTATTTTTAGATCTTAGAAGTTTTCAACAGAGTCTGGAAATCTGGGTTGCTATATAAATATTTCAATGTTTAAATTTCAAACAAATTTAAGTATTTATAAAACACATTGTGTAGGATCAGGTCTTTAAGATATCAAGGCTGCAGTCCCCATTCCTAAACCAAAGGCCAGGCCTGTACCACAGTCCTAATCACGACTCACTCATCTGCCCCAGAAACTGGTGACATTGTCATTTATGTGGCATGAACTTGACTGCGTTTTACAAGATCTTGAGCTTATCAATGCATCCTCTGTATTTGTAGTAGCATCTCAACTCCTGAGTGCACAGAATGCATTTTCACGAATCTGTAATGCAATACATAGAGGAGCTCAAGGGGATGCGAAGGGCATCACGACTAGTTAGAGACAAACATAGGCGGGACCGGCGAGAAGATTGGCTGAAGTGAAAAAGTCAGAGGAAGAGCCAGTTCTGGAAAGTGGTCACTAACTAGTGCTCTGTTTTTTATTTTGAAAAAGACAAAACAACTGGGGACTTGATGCCCAACATCCCAGATACGATCCTTTCTCATTGAGGAAGTTACACTGGCCACACTGCTTGCAGCACGAAGCCTGACCATGTGGTGCTGGCGACTCTGAGTAGACCTATCTGTGTATGGGATTTATTGACCAAAAAAACAAAGATGCTATCATACTCGGGTTATGATTATACCAACATTTTATTTTAAATGACTATATTCCTGGAACACAAGGGACACACAATTGGAGAGTTCTGCTGGCATCTCTTGCTTCCTGCCCCAATCTCTCAGAAACTATTGTTTTGATGAGATTTTTATTCTTGGGTCAGTGGGAAGATTTAAACATTTGTTTGCCTGGGCAAAGGTGCAGACCTTCCTTTTAGGATTTCTGAGGGTATCTGTAAGAATTTCTGAAGATGCTTCCCTATTTAGATTGGACATGTCTGGGTAGCTGAAAAAGAAAGAAGCATTGTGTTTTAACTCTCTTTTTTCCGATATTGTTATTTCATAAAATTAATTGTCAGTAAACAGAAGCTTCCATTAGTAAGTAACTGGAGAGATCAGTAGCAAACCATTCCCGCGAATAAAGGGTGGCATTATAAAGAGTAGGTTTTTTAGTTAAAGAAAATTGACTGGAAAGTGCTTGGTAAAGCCTCCTTGATATTAAGCAGGGGTAAGAACTCAGCAGGAGCCATGAGCCCGCTGACACACTGTGTTTCCGCTTAAATATATGATGTAGGATAGCTGTGTTACTGACCCTCAAAATTACTATAATTTTTACTTTTTTCATCACTACAGAAACATCAGCTCAGCAGGAAAGCCCTCCGAGTCTGTGGGTTGCTATGCAGCAGCGTACCTTGGAGAAATATTCAGGAGGTCAGCAGCTTACAAAAATGACAAATTTCCTGAGGGTTTTTTTTCCCCATCTCAAAGCATTCTCTTTGTTATTCCTAAGGGGAAAGATAAGAAACAATAAAGAAACCTTAGTATAGAAGTAGACAGCATTTCCGTGAAAATTTAAAAGCAAAGAAAGATCATGTCAAAAAAAAAAACAAAAACATATTATATTAACCTTCAGGAATCACCCGGCCCCAGGTGATGGAGAATCCACGCACTTGCAGTTTTCTGGGGGCATCAAGCTTGGGTTTCGTGCCCCCCCTGAACTTTTCTTCAGAAGGACATCATACGGTGCCTCTAGAATTCCACCCTATCAGTTCTTCAAATTAAAAACAGCATCCTCAGCTGTTCTCCAGAATCAGTATTATCTTAAAATGGGACTCTAATTTTCTTACTAATTTGAGCTCCCTGTGCTATGTCTACAGGGAAACATATATAACACAGAGAGAGGAAATGAAGATTAGAGAGAAAAAGCAAAGATCTTTTGTCATGGTAAGTGTGAGAGTGACAGAGAAACCAAAACTGAGTGTCAGTTCAAGTTGCATGTCACCCAGGTGCTTGGGTACAGCTACTGACGAAACAGTGGACCAGCACACACCCAGGATTACAACTGAGGATACAGAACTATTTCATAATTTAAAAATGTTTAGATTAAATCATGGCTCAGTCATCTATTTCAAACTCCTAAAATGTCACTATAAGTGTATACTTGATTTGGCAACAGTTATTATCTTCACAATAACTAAAAGCATCCTTGCATCGGCCATTTGCATACAAATGCAGAGGAGACCTCGACGTTACCTTCCATGAGGTCTTTTCTACTTTCAGACATTGTTGGAATTTTAAATGGCTTTTAGAGTGCTCTTTTAAAATTGTATCTGAAGGAAACTAGTAAACAGTGAAGACAATTGGAATATGCAAACCTCATACTTGAAAGACTCAAATATCTTTTTAGAACCTGTCTGTCTTAAAGCAGCTGAGTTGATGTTTTAAGCTAACTTAGTCTTTGGGGAAATTTTGTGAAAAGGTAACACAGTCCTTTTAAATCATCAAACACTTAACAAATATTTCTTTAATCTTCAAGAATATCGCAACCAACAAGAAAACACATGTAAAATCATGGATTAAGTCAGATGTGTTGCTTAGAGATAGAGAGCATTGGGTATGTGTACCATGTTCACCTTCTACTATCAATATTTTAAAACTGGTATAATTTTATTCAATCCAACACTCACCTCTAAGTCAACAGGTATTACTGAATGACTGCTGTGATGTTAGAAGTACAGTTGTCAGCCAAAATCTCAGCCCTCAGGGACCTTATATTTTAGTATAAGGAGACAGTCATTGAACCAATATTAAATGAGCATCTACTCTGTTATGGCACTGTTCTGGGTATTTGGATTTTCAGTGACTAATAAAGAGAAAGATTCATGCCCTTGAGGAGCTTACATTCTAGAAAAAAACATTTCTGATATTAATATATAATACATAAATAAGTAAACTAGGCAACATGGCCTTCAATAAGGTCTCTTATACTTCACTAATTTAAGGGTTGTGGAAGAAAGGCAGGGGGCAGAGATGAGTTGAGTTTGGGACACGCTAAATTTAAGGTGCCTAAGATCTAGAGGAAGGGCATGCCTAGTAGGTAACTGGATTAACTGGTCAAATGAGTAATAATACTTTTTCCACTGGAAAGCTTTACTCTAAAACATTCCTTATACGAAGTATCTTATCTGAACATACAGACCTCTTCTTAAGAGAGTGAGCAAACATCTTTTCAGACAGAAGTGTCATTGCCTTTGAGTATCCACACCAGATTGCTTTTAATAGTATTGATTATTTAGAATAAACATAATTTGTCTACAGTGTTTGGGGGAAGGAGGGTAATCTCCACTTCTTTAAATACCAAATGATAAAATGTCAAGACTTGTCAAGTGGAAGAGAAAGCACTTAAAATCTAAATCTTAAAAGGGTCTCAGACAATGACTTTCACAGTTAATTATTACAAATACCAGCAGAGATGTTTTCCAAACTCTTAATTTAGAGTATCTTGTTGAACAAATTGTAGACATGAAAGACGATAGATCATTGTGTTTTCCTGGTATCTATTCTGTACTCTGAAAATAATTAACGGGAAAGCAACTCTGATTATTATAATCATAGCTTAGAGTCAAGAAGTTTTCTTAAAAAACAGAACTAAATTTAAAACACACTATTTTATAGAACATAGATCTGAGATTGAAGAGCATACTATTAAGTGCTGAGAAAGATTTATCTGCACTTGGTTGTGAAACAGAACAAAGATCTTTGTAGTATTTATCATGTCTATGTTAAGGGTGTCGGCTACATGGCAACCCAATTCATTTCACTTCACTGCCTTTGGTATTGAGCAGGAGAGCCAGAAACTCCTGGGACTGCCGTCTTAGAGAGTCCCCATCTTTTCTGGGGTTTTGCCTCCAGGAAAAATACCAACTCATCTTGGTGAAGAACCAAGCAAGACCCCTTATGCAGAGGGGAAAGGTGATCTCTGTAAAACATGCCCAGAGGGTTCTCCATAAGAAGTCCCTATGGTCCAGGGGAAAAGGAAGGCTTCACCAGGGACTTACCCAGCTTAGGTAAAGGGCATTTGCCTGAGGATCCCCTCTCCTCTAGCATTCCTGTGCCACCTAAGGGGAGTAGAGGGGAAGCTGAGAAACACATGTGAAGGTCAATTCCAGGGGAAGGCCCACTAAAAGACTGGGGTTTAATTATAAGATTATAGGACACTTGCTCTCCCGACACCTTACCATTATACCACTGTCACCCCAACAGGGCTCAAGTGCAGTAACAGTGGATCATGGCTGAAAGGGACATGCTCTAATGAGGAGCTCTTAGGAAGGCGCAGAGACGAAGGGAGACGAGCATGCCTATGCTAGAGGAACATAAAATTTCTGGTGTGTAACAGCTACATCAAACATTAAACACAGCCCAATTCCTAGCCAGATTAACAGAAAACCTTATAGCAGAGGTCAGGTTGTGTCTGTTCCTATTATCTGATACATCATGTCTGGCTTTCAACAAAAAAATTACAGGACATGCTGAGAGGGGTGAGAAAAAATACAGTCTGAGGCCACAAAGCAAGCATCAGAGGCATATTCAGATATAACATACACTTGGCAATCATCAGACAGTGAATCTAAAGTAACTATAATTAACCTCTTAAGGGTTCTAATGGAAAAAGTAGATAATATGCCAGAATATGTGGGAAATGTAAAGAGAGGTGTAAACTCTGGGAAGGAATCAAAGGAAAATGCTGGAAATCAAAAAGACTAACAGAAGTGAAGAAGGTCTTTGAACCTCATCAACAGAATGGGCTGGTCTGAAAAGAATCAATAGACTGAAAGATATGCAAATAGAGACTTCCCAAACTGAAATTCAAAGGGAAGAAGTAATGGGGGGGGAAAAAAGGAAAGGAATATCCAGTAACTATAAGGATATTTGTATTAATAATAACTGAGAATTTTCCAAAATTTATGACAGACTCCAAAGCAAGGATCCATGAAATACAGAGAATAGTAAGCAAGACAAATACCAAAAATTCTACAACAGGTGCATCATATCCAATGTTCAGAAAACCAAAGAAAAAGAGAAAATCTTGAAAGAAGCCAGAGCAGAGGTGAGGGGTTAGGGTTCTGTGCAGAGTTCAGTGTGTGGGGGTTTCCCCCCACCATCGAGCAATTCTCTACCACCAGCTGGGTTCCTGCAGTTCAACTCCGTTCCAAGCTCAGGTACTTCTGACCCAGTGGCTATAAGTTAGAGGTTCCCAGGACCCCCCTCTCGGGTTTGACTGAGTGGCTCACAGAACTCAGGAAACTCCTTTACTCACTAAATTACCAATTTATTACACAGGGTGTTAAAAGATACAAACCAACAGCCACAGGAAGAGACGAAGGGCAAGGCTCCAAACCAAGGAGCTTCTGTCCCCATGGCGTCCAGGGCCGACGCGGCAGCATGGAAGCATTCTGGTTCACTAACCCGGGAGCCCTCCAAACTCTCTCCCTTTGGGTTTTTATGGTGGCGTCATCATACTGGCAGGGTTTGATTAAATCATTGGTGCCTGGTGATTGATTCAACCCCCAGCCCCTTTCTCTTCCCTGGAATCAGGGGGAGGGACTACAGGTCCCAACCGCCATTCATCATCGATTCTTCTGGTGACCAGCCTCCATCCTTAGGGGCTTTCCAAAAGTCACCTCATAAACAGAACCAGTTGTAGTTGAGAGGGGCTTGTCACTAACAAGGACAACCATTTCAACTTCATGGCTCTGGAGCAATTTCAGGAACTGAAGGCAAGAGACCAAATATCATAACCGAAGAGGCTCCCCCTGCTCTTACCATCCCAGAAGTTCCAGGGGTCTGGGGAGCTGCGAGCCAGGAAGCACAGCGGGAGACCAACCATACGCGAGAAACGTGTGCTTAGCCCCTCAGGGCGATCAAATCGCAAAGCCGGGGGAGCATCGCACCTGCAGGAGCACAGGTCTGACTCTCCGAAGACCTTGTGTCAGAAACCATGAAACAAGAAGAGAGAAGAGAAACCTCACCAACACATTCAATATCCAGTGGAGTTCTTGATCAGAAATAAAGGAGCAATCATGAGTTTTTAGACAAAGAAAAACTGAGCAAATTTCATTGCCAGCAGATCCGCCCAGCAAGAAATGTTAAAGTTCTTCAGCGAGAAGGAAAACGATGTAGTTGAGAATCCTGGGTTTATGTAAGGAAAGGAAGAGCATCAAAGCAGGAATAAATGAGGGCAAAAATAGCTTATTTTTCCTATTCTTAATACAACTAAAAGATAAAGGTTTATTTTAAATAAGTATTGGGTGACTATAGCACATGGATAAGAAAAACAAATGCCAACAATACCCAAAGGGAAAGGAGGGTGCATGGGGATCGTCAGGATCATGCAGTACACTGCCCCCTACAGGTGGAGACCGGTCAGTGAAAATGTAATAATGCAAATGCTAGGAAAACTAATAAAAAATTTAAAAGAAGTAGAATTGATATTTAAGAGAGGAAATAAGTGGAATTATATCAAATAATCAAAACCAAAGAAGGGAAAAAGACCCCAAAACTATTGTAACAGAAAACAGTTATAAACAACGTAAATCTATCAGTCACCTCTTTAAATATAAATGGTCTGAATATACCACTTAAATAACAGACTGTGAAGAGTAGGGAATCGCTGTACCTTCCAGTCAGTTTGGCTGGGAACCTAAAACTACACTTTAAAAATAAAGTGTATACATGAATGAATGAATGAACAAATAAGCAAACACACCAAACAACTAAACAAAAATTGACAACATAAATGCACAGTTGTGGCGATCACTGAAAGGGACATAAGAGCCGGCTGGAAGCCGGAGAACCAAAGCGGGAGCAAACTGAGGAACAAAATGAGGAAGATAGGGTCACACTGAAGCACAGAGCATTCAGGAAATGTCCACAAGTCCATACTGATACACAGACATCATGGAGTAAGTAAATAAAGTGGGAAGAGACAAATATGCTGTGTAAAAAAATGCCAACTAATTTATGCACCTGTCACATCCTCCATTAGTGGAACATAAGTCTCCGTTCCTCCAATGCTGGCACAGTGACTTGGTTCTAAAGAGGACAGTGTGAAGGGAGGTGGGGCTGGAGGCCAGAGCTTCAGTGGAGAAACCCGGCAGCCTGATCTTTGCCAGGTGATCAAGGCAACATCAACTCTGGTGTGTCATGGTGGTGGCAGGGACTCTTGTATGGTGTCATGGGAATGGCACTTTGCCTCAGTGGTCTTGTTCCAAAAACCCATAACTCCAGTGTAATCAAGAGAAACACAGCAGACGAGTTCCCATAGAGGGCCACTTTACAAATCTCTAGCCAGATCCTGTCCCACACTGTCAAGGTCATCAGTAATAGGGAAAATGTGAGGATTAGTCACACTCAAGAGGAGCTTCTGGAGACACGATGGGTCAGTGAAATGTGATGCCCGGGGATGCATGCTGGCGCAGAAGGATGTTAGGGAAAAACTAAGAAAATAGTAACACAGTGTAGACTTTGGTTACTAATGACATATCAATGGTGCTTCATTAGTTGTAATAAATGAGTTCTGCTAATGTAAGAAGTTCATACCAGGAGAGACTCTGTGTGCTGTGCTTATGAGAACTCTCTCTTAGCAATATTTCTGCAAATTGAAAACTGTTATAAAAATAAAGCCTATTTTAAAAAATGACTATCAGTCTCTCTAGCAATAATTTGCGAATTTTGACCATATCTGTACTTGTGTTATTAAATCTATCTGTATGCAGAAGTGCATATACTTGTCTATTCAATTCAAAGCACTGTTGTCAACATTTCTCATTCTTTACTATGATGAATATCGGCATAATTAATACCCGTGAAGTAAATAATGGGGGAAGATAGCATTGGCTTTCTCTGTGTTGTACTAGTTTGCATTTAGAGGATGATAAACTATTCATTTTAATTATTTTTATTTACTTACTTGTCTTGATACCATTTAAAATTCTAATGCACCATGGAAATACAAATCCATTCAGGAAAATGAATTTGTGGAAAGGCAAATATAAATTTGAATGGAATGAAAATTAAACAGCAAGTTCTAGCGTCTATTTATTAAGCCTATGAATAAGTAAATGAAGCAGTCTTACAAATATAATTCCTTATTTTGATCCTATGTTATTATGCTTCTTTTGAAAAAGGGAGAAACACGTTTATTTCCTTGAGTTACAATCATTATGGTCATCTGTTAAAGACTGGAGACTGATGTCAGCTTGTTTTTCCCTATGTGTACACACTTGTTAGGATTCAATAAAGTGTAGAATAAAGACATTATTATTTTTTAAATATTTGGTCTCCTAGAACTGTATTTTTTGATCAATGATCCTGGGCCCTCCATCCTTAGAGAGTCAGAATGAATAATTTTTCAAATAAAGTCCCTTAAATTATATCACACTGATGTTTTTGGGAGGATTAAATAAAATTAATCTCTCAGTGGACTTATGTATATCCTCTGGGCTTACAATGGATAGTTTCTAGAATGTGGAAACATCTCATAGCTAACCATTGTGAAAATTTGCTTAGATCAGAATTTATGTAATTTTACAACATGTAAGATTATGAAATTACTTGTGGATTTTGAGACCCATAATGTATAGGAAAATAAAGGGATTTAACAACTTGAGCAATTCTATTTTGTAGCTAGACATCTTGTAACGTGGCTTTTTTCTAGAATAGATAGCAGAACCAAGAAAAAGAAAAAAAACAATTCGAGAATTTGGTAGACAGTCTTTCTCAGGTATTTTGAGCAATTATTTATGCTTGAAAAGACCCTTTCTTTTTTGTGTCTTCTTGTAATTTTCACACAAAGCTAAAAAGAGCACAGCCTTTCTTGGCATAACATCCCCCTAATTATCTGAAGGGGCTGGTTCCTCAGCTTCTCATGCAGACGTGATTCCTGGCAACTCTGTCATCCTCGCTGCTCTCTACACTAACAAGCATCTCATCTGTGATGTCTGGACGCTTGGCCAAAGTAAGAAAAAGCAACTTTAACTCTCTTGTTGGGAAACTAGTATTTCTATTAAGCAGTAACCAAAGACACTCTAGGTTCTCACCTAGAAAATCTGTTTTGTTTTTAAATATATAATTCCGATTGGTGGTCTTACAAATGAAATAATTCACAAAGCCTCCCAGTGGTGTGGAGTGTAAGCAATATGCCATCAAAATTCTCAATAATGCTTTTTAGAAAAGTACAAAATGGTACAAATGAGCGAAGGCACAGGTTTATCGCTGCTGAAATCCAGATATGCCTTGTCTAGTGATTGCTTTGTAGTTTAGCAGGTTCAGAATGAAATGCTTTTGTTTCACTTAGTTATGTTTTAGGAACTCAGTATTTTTAGTAACATATTGGTGATAATTTTTGGTATTCCAAATAATTCTGGTTCTGCTGCATACTTCTATGATTTCTGATTTACAGCAATAATTGATTTACTAAGTTAATTCAAAACTGAACTTGAATATGAAGGAATACTTTTAATAACCCTAAACCTACTGGGAAAGGAGGACAGTAGTATTTTAAGATCTCAGTCTCCGAAGTCACTTCCACCTGTGACATGTACAGGTTGGAGGCTCTGATCCGTAGTGCTCCCGGCCTTTCTGCACAGCCTTCAGATGATGCTGGCGGGGACTCCACAGAGACCTGAGATGACCGTGATTCAACTGCCTGATTAAACCTCCCACTAATATTGGGCTTCTCATTCTATCTTCTTATTTCTCTTAAACAGTGGTTCACTTAAACATCCCTTTAAGAACTGGAGAAAGCTCTAAACAAGCACAGGGCACAGGAAAAATCCGATAAATAATACAGGATGAATATATATTCAAAGACAGTGAATTTTAATAGAAAACAATGTAGTTTAGGAACAGTCATAGAAACTTAATGTATATCGTGCACTTACAATGTGCCTGGCCCTATCAGGAGGGCCTTACATTGGTTAATTACTAAACTTTAATTATTTAAAAATTACTTAAATTTTTACATATTAATTGATTAGTTGATTTATTTAATCTCTAAAATTCAATTAGAACATAATTACTGTCCTCTTTTTTTATTTGAGGAAACTGAGGCATAGGGAATTCAAGGAGTGTTCAAGGTCATACAAAGAGTGACAGGCAGAGCTGGGTGGTATATGTAAAATAAAAACTGATGTGTTCTGTTGGCTCTGGTCAAAAGTTTATTAAGGAAAGGGAAGCAAATGCCTAACCACTTCAGAAAAGGCTTTCCAAATTGTGATTAAAACTAAGTATTTCCAAACAGAATTATGAAAGTTTCTTCCACTGGCTGGAATCAATTTCCACTTGCTCTTTCAGAAAAGGGCAATGCCATCGTCCGTCTCCTTCACTGTCTGTCCTGACAGTGAGGAAAGCATCCCTGCCCGGTCCCCCAGGCTTCCCTGCTGTCGCATAATCAATCCATTCTCCACAAAGACCCAAAGTAGGCTTTTCAAAACATAACTCAAATCATGCACTTTTTACCTGCAGTCATTCAGTGAATCCATTCATTCCACTCAGCGTGAAGCCCACAGTGTTTGCCGAAGCTGGCGAGGCCCTCTTTGATTTGGCCCTGTCCACCCCCAGGGCCTCCTTTGGAAGGCTCTCCCACTCGCCACAAGATGTCTCATCTGCTCTGACTTGCAGTCTGCCCTACAAACACACAAGACTTCTCCCGGTCTCAGGATTCTTTGCATCTGCTAATCCCTCTTCCTGGAACGTTCCATTCCCAACGTTCAAATGACTGGCTCTCCCTCGTCATTCAGGTCTCACTTATGCAAAAATGCCTACCTACCGCAACCTGGCAGAGAGTAGGCTCTCTGTCACTATCACATCACTTCTTTCTATCACCTATCCCTATCTGAAATAGCTTGTCTCACGGGTATTAACAGTGTCAACACAAACTGCAATACAACCTACTCATTTAAAGAAGAAAACATAAATCCACTCATCACGACTGCTGAGAACAGTCAGTCTAAGGGGATATGTTTTACTGTTGAACACCCTGAGCACCTGGGGAGCCCAGCTCTTGTCTTTCCCTCATTGTTTCCTGCTTCCATCATGCTCCACATCTCCCACTATCTCCCTGCTCCCACTGCATTTGGAGCTTTTTCTCAGATCATCGATCTTGACAAGCTGAACAAATATAGCTGTCCTGGTGGGAAGCTAGAGTATGTCAAAGGACTTGTCCAGGCAGAATTAGAATGTGCTTCTGCGGAGACCCAGCTGGTCAGTACAGCATGCTTACACGTTCCCTCAAGAGAAATTCAGCTCAACTTTCTCTCTCTGTAATAATCTTCAGATGCCAACCCTTCCCCCACAGTGGAAACACCAGTTATAGCCCTATGTATGTAACTGGGAGGCAAAAAACACATTTTCACCTATCTTATGAGAGGGTAGAAGTGGAAAGGCAGTAGGAGGTACAGCTGCTAGATGTCTCCTATGGAGAAAGCATGAAGAGACCTCAAGAACAAAGGCTCCCAGGAAAGGAACAGACATCACAGAGGCAGTGACCTCTCTGGCAACAGAGCCCACACCTCAGAGTGTACTTCTGAACTTGGGAGAGGGACTGCAGATAGGAAGAGATATGGAGCAAAGGCTGAGAGCTGTCCCTCTGTCAGAAGGGCCATTTGACCTGGTTTCCATATCCTGCATCTCACAACACTGAGGATTAGGGCGATGTCAGTCTGCAGTCAGCCTCTGCCACTTTTTAAGTCACCCCCAAATGCCAAAACTATCCCCAAAAAGAGGTCTGTTGCACAAGTCTCAGTTTATGTAAAATCCATCTTCATTTTCATCTCCTTATATCTCCTATCACTAGCTAAAGCCTTCATCTGGAAACTTCTCTATACTGTGTCTGCTATTATGTAATTTTTCCTGATGAATTTTATACATCCTTGATTTTTTTTATTGACTTTATTTTTTATGCATTCATTTATCTATATATTCAGCATGCCTAATGTTTATGCTCCAGATTTGCTACTAAAGATGCAAGAATGAATATAACTTGTGAGCTTAAGGAGCTCGGTTCCAAGGTTGGAGAAGCATATAAGTCAGCAATGAAGTATATCTGGGGATTGGATATACTAGTTGGATATGTGACTTTCGAGTCAGAAAAAAAATTATCTTAACTTTTGGAGAACCAAAAATCAGCATTCCTTCAAGAATGAATGTAGGCCATAAACTGTGCAAATACTTTAATCTCACATTACAGTTGATGCACCTATGTTGAAATATAGTTTAATCATCCCTTCTTTAAGTTACAGGAGTTAAAACCATCACTAGATCTTGGCAATTAATGAGTTAGTAAAGGAATACAATGCTTACTGCATCACAAATCTAACTTCTAAAATATTTTCACAACTCTGTTTTAATATCTTTGTTTCCCTTTGTAAATTTTGTATTTTGTGCTATACATTTCAAAACATTATTCTAAAAAAGGTCCACAAATTTCCCAGGCCATCGTGTCTCTACGTGTCCTTAAAATAACTAGGTGTCCTTAAACTAACTAGGTGTCCACCTATTCTCCTCATAACAGGATAAAAACAACCATGCCCTTAATGATTAATAATTATTAACTAATATAACTAGCTGAGACTTTAAAAACAAACCCAGTAAACATCACAATTTCAAAGCTCAGCTCTATAAAAGTCTTATATAGTATTTAAAAGAGAGATGTATAAACTGCAGAATCTTCACATCAACTTAGTTTTTTTTTTAATAATAATTTTGTCAAGGTGCCACACAACTTAGAAAGTTTCACAGAGAAGAAGAGTGTAGATGTTTAGAATCACGTGGGTTTGGAGGTCAAATGTCAGCGATGCCACACACCAGCTGCGAGGTCTTGGGGAAATGATGTCAGACATTTGGACCCAATTCCCACCACAGTTTAAAAATGGAGGTATAGTTGGAAAATTAAATGGCATAATGTAGAAAAATCCTAAGAATGCTTTTATGAGATTGACAGCCTGTAACAAAGGTCTATAATAATTATTCTCAATTTCCCTAATACTTTGAAAAACTCCACCATTATTTCTTAGTTCTTCATGCTCAAAAAAAAAAACCCTAGAGATGCCTTCACTTCTTTATATCCTCCTAATTTATCAAGTACATACACATTTCTTGACAAAGCTTACAAGTTCTCCTCTTTCTTTGCATTTTTCCAACAACTGAATACCAGGGCTCATATCCCAATAAGCTACTGCAAACAGTTCCCAGCTTATCTTTTCCCACATCAACATACACAATATAACTATATATTCACATTCTGTATTTTCATTATGTCATTTAAAAAAGGTATTATCCTAATTTTTATCATCAATTAACGCTATTCAATCTGATCCCCAAATCTCACACCAACTTTACTTATTTCTCATCTGATCAAACTTATAAATGTTAAGATTGGAAAAATATATCACCAAACTCTGAACAGGACGTTTTTCTGTTGCATGTCCTATTATCTGTGACTTAATTCAACTTAAACACTGTTTTCCTCTCAGCCCAGTTTTGACCTTGCTTTCTGTCAAAACTAATCAAAGTATTTTCCAATCGGCCTTATTCAAATCACTTTCAAACAAAAACCATTGATTTTTATGAAGAAGATTTCACAAGGTAATGTGTGTGTGGTTGATGATGTTATATGATAACATTTGTGACAAGAATCAAGAAAATGGGCTGAACTGGCCAAGAAGCCCCCTTATCTACTGGCACTGAATATTTGCAATTCAAGGGCATGACCACTAGAGGGAAATCATAGACCACAGTGGTTTCACAAGTAAAAGCTACATTGCGGGGATAATGCCCCACATCCTTTATTTCCAAATAATCTTTATCTATTTACCTATCGTCTATAATAAAAAAATACATACACATATATACACATATATTTGGATATTATAAACATGGAATCATTTCAATACTAATATGATTATCATATTACTTCAAAAGTATAAGGGGAAAACAAATGAGTGAAAATATTCCTAATTTCCATTCCTTCATTTGCTTATTTATTTGCCCAATAACAAATGTAATTCAAAAGATATTTAATACTCACTGTACTAATTTCTGTTTATATATATACATATTTATGTATACATATATATATAAAACAAGCACTTTTCGGCTTCTTTCATAAACTATGCTATCGACTAACACCAATAAAGCTTGCTTTCCATTGGTAAACAAACAAGAAATTAAATAACCAGGTGATGAGCTCATACCGTGCATCCAGCTCTGCGTCCAGCCTTTCTATGTCATGCCTTACTCGACGCAGCAACCCCCTTGGACTGGATGCTAACATCACCAGGTCACTGATCAAGGACACACACTTCACTCTGTGATGATTGTCATGGCGCTCTTGATTTCCTGTCCCTCCAGCCAAAAGAAGGAAGGTAAGAACAACCACTTAAAATATGGTGGTGGAATGGCAGAACAAAAAAGATACAGGAGTTAGAGGCTATCATGCATTTACTTCTGTATTTATGTGTCTCTTCAGATACAGTGCACTGAAATCACACGGAGCAAAATAAAACTGTATCTAGAATGTACTGCTGAAACTCACTATGCCACCATTGGCATCAGTGCACAGTTTCAAAAGGCACCAGAGTATGAAGGGCATGATAGATTATAGAGGCAATTGTAGAATATTTTCTGGTACCGCTTGTTTGTTCCATTCTACAACCTGCTCTTTATATTGCTGAGATTTGCATTCATGGAAATAGCCCCAAACATCAAAAAAAAAAAGAGCATGATTCATGATTTATAGATAGATTTAAATGATTCAAGGTAAGCAGATTTCCTAAAGGCAAGTAAAATCAATGTGTAGTCATGAGCAGTAGTTTCAAACTTTAACTTTAAATTACAGATAATTAAATTGGTGTCTTTTAACAACATGGGAAAAAAGTCCAAGTGTGGGGGATATTTTGTTATGTTCATTGCAACACATATTAGTGAAACATCAATATAATTGACTATAATTCAAGCAGACATTCAATTAAGCCCCTACAGCATCTAGAATATATTGAATTGACAGTTTCACCTAAATTACTGACACCTTTGAAGACATTAACTATTTGGATAAACAGCTAGTGATTACATTTCTGCAAATCCTTTACCGCCTGTTAGAATTTCAGAGTTGCTTAACTTCTCTGGATTTTCGATTCGTCATATCTAAAATATAAAAACTGGACCGGAGTTTTTGAAGATCCTTTAGATTCCTAAAAATCTACCCTCATCCTAATTATTGGAAGAGAAAACACTTTGGAGGCATAAGGTTAGCTGCATTAGAAATTCAAGGAATAAAAAAAAAAAGCCAGCAAAGTCCCTTTCTTTCCAAGTAAATATGACCTGT
Source organism: Smutsia gigantea (assembly GCA_032199065.1). Classification (NCBI taxonomy): domain Eukaryota; kingdom Metazoa; phylum Chordata; class Mammalia; order Pholidota; family Manidae; genus Smutsia; species Smutsia gigantea. The sequence continues at coordinate 56,839 of JAVSCE010001598.1, read as the reverse complement.
TTACCAAAACTTTTCACAAAGTCACTATCGACCCTTTCTTGCAATGGAGAATCCTCAAAATTACATTTCTTCAGTCTTTAGCTTTCTTTAAATATAAAACCTTCTATAGCTGCTCTCTTTGGTGTCCATGTTCTGCTCATCACTAAACAGTAAATAAGACATGACCCTCTTATTAAGGAGTTCAACCTACTACAGGATAAATAACTCTTCTCAGCTGATGAGAGACTTATTCAACATGAATCCTATGATGAGAGAATTATCCAACATGTGAGCACAAAAAATGTGAGGGAAAATAGTTCTGACTGAAAGTGATCAGGAAAAAAATTCACAAGGAGATCACATTACGTATTTGCTCTAAGCTTGGGGAATGATAATAAGCTGAAACCGATTAAGACTGTCTTGTGTCAAGGGATGCGCCAGGCATTTTCTGTGGACTGTACTATATCCATTGATTCCTATAAAAATCCTATGAAGTAGACACAATTCTGATTTTACCCATCTGATAATGAAGAAACACAAAAGATATTATGGAAATAGACATGACAAGAAAAATACAGGTTTGTTCATTTAGTCAAAAAACACATATCATGTTTATTCTATGCTGGCTACTTTTCTAGAACTGAAGATGAAATGGTGGCTCTCACATTCTGCTCTTGAGAAGTCCAGTGTGTGTGTGGGGTGGGGGGGTGGCGGAGTGGATATGAATAAGCTGCTGGTTTACCACAGTGGTCTGATAAGGAATCGAAGAAGGACAGAGTGCCATCAGTAGAAAGAAGCGGGGACTTCCTGGTGGAAGTGATACCAAGGATCTGAAAGATGATTTTAAGTTGATTATAGGAAGGAAAAGAACTAGATGTTCCAAAGTAGAAGAGTGCAGTGCATTTTGGGAAATAGGGCAGCAGAGTCTCATTAGTACCTGCATTAAATTAGTACAATATGGCTTGGGTATGATGCTGGAAGAGGCCAGTAGACAGATGTTAAAGTGCCTTACAAGGAGGCTGACTACATGGTGCCTTGGTTTGTCAGGAACAGTCCTAAGATAATTGTCAATATCCCCTTTTGTCCAACGTAATTATTTTGTGACCCCCTTTTTAACTCTCAGAACTTTCCTGCTGGACAGCAAATTATATGTAGGAGGTTCTACCTCTTTGTGAAAACAGTGGAAGTAATATAAGGCCTTTAAACAGAGAATTGGCACAATCAGACCCATTCTTTAGCAAAGCCTCTCTCTGCAAAACAAAACTGATTGGAGAGACTGCGTGTGGCAAAGATGACTACGGCCAAAGGCTTATGCTCAGCTCTACAGTGTAGGGTTTTCGTTAGAAAGCAGCTGCCCAGTTAAGAATCACATTTCCAGGCTTCCTACGCAATCTCCCACATTCCTTCTTCCCCACCTGCCGGCCGTAAGTCAATGTCCAGGACAACCTTCAAAAAAAGCTTTGAAGATGCACTTCGCACTTTAGGTTACCAAGTGAGCACACAGACATGGTCCCCTCTCACTGAGCTCTGTGTGAGCACACTGGACTTCAGATGAGCAAAACATAAACTCACTTCGTTAAGGCCTCAGGGTTCTACACAATAGTACCATTACTCTAATATAGTAAGACTCATGACAAATAGATCATTTATAAGGCTATTGCAATAATCCAGATAAGAGATAATCAGCTGTCCTGTCTGAAGGGGAGTGAGAAGCTATTCACTTATCAAATGGCATCAACTATTCAGTTATTCAATTGATATCGAGTTTACTCCTAAGCTTTTTTATGTTGAGAAGCAAAGTAAATTCTATGAAAACGACTAACTTAGAGAATGGAAGAAGAAAATGATTTGAGTAAAGGAAAAATACTCATTCAGTTTAAAGTGAGTTTGAGTTTCATTGAATCTCCAAATGAAATGCTCATCAGGCATCTGTACATTATGGTGGCAGAATGAGAGAAAAATGGAATATATAGAGATAACATCCATTTCAGGCATTTTATGTCTGATTCTTTTTCTTTTCCTTTCATTTCTATAATCAGCTGCATGCCACCACGTGGTCTCTCCTTCACAAACAATAGCGGATCCATCCACCTTATGAAAACTCACCAAATGATAAATTTGCTATTTGTGGATCCAAGATGAGAGAAGAAATTTAGGTTTTTGAAATTTATATGCAATTGAGAATGGTAGCATATCTGTGGAGTTAGGATTTGTACTGGGGGCCATGTAAAAACATTGAAGTTTTTTGGAATAATCGCTCTGGCATCAGCGTAGTAACTGGGGAGCTGGTGGTTTAGAGCTCATGGATCCAGGACTTAACTAGGACAGTGGGAACACGAAGACACATTGATGAGAGTTAGAAGGCTACCTCAATGGGAGCCCTGCGAGGCCGCAGGACGATGTGTTTTTGCCCTCAAGACTTGAAACATCAGAGTGTGACCCACAGCCTGACATATTTGGAAGTCCCTTCCACCCATCCAGGCTCAGTGCTGCTGGTCAAGCGGTCCGCTCGAAGCAGGAAGAGGATGCCACAACACTATCACTGCTTTTGTGACTTACATCGGGTGTTTGCAGCTGCACGAGTTGACCATCAACACCCACTTCAAGTGTTCATTATACTTGCTTTTGCATTTCTGAGCAATAATGTGTAGCTACTATTGTAAAATTCCAATTTCCCCCTAGTCCACTCCACAACTGAATACAGAACTATGAATTGTTCAAGAATCGGCTGTATTTCTGTGCCATGAGTGATTCAAGAATGTCAGTTACTAATCTTTCAGAAAGTTATGTGTGTGTGTGTGTGTGTGTGTGTGTTAATTAACTCTTAAGACATTACTCATTACTTGATATTTACTATAAATGTTTCATATTACCTGTCTTCTATTTGCTACAGCATAATGACTGGACGTCTTAATACTTCCTCGGTCTTTCTACATGTTCACAGAGCACATGCACCAGCTTTCTCATCAGAGCATATAAGCAAAGGATTATTTATGTTTTTGATGTGGCTACTTTGTTCATGTTATTTTGTTTTCAACAGACAGTGCCAGCCCTTTTCATTCTGTAGCTTATTTGGTATTTCACAGGTTACACACCTGATAATGCATGCAGTCTCTATGACATTGCGCAAGTTTATGATTTCTTCTCCCCCAGTTTCTTCAATGAATGCTGGAAGGCCCACTGAGTTTTCTTTTCCTTGCCCTTTAACTCCATTACTTGATTGCTTCTAAGCACTACTTATATGTACATTGAATAAAAGCATAGCTTTACAGGCAGGTCCTTTCAGGCTCACCTTACTCCATAGATTATGAAGTTGATTTTGCCAAATAAAAACATGGGTTAATAGGAATTCGATGACCACTTAGTAGATATGGAAAGTGCCTTAGGGCAACAGACTTTTAAACTACGTTTGCTACCATAGCATAAGCCATTTCTTATTGCAGTATGTATGCAATAGTCTTTATTAAAGTCTAGCAATTAAAATCTCAGAGCTAAGGAGTGGAGAGGCTTGGATTTAATCTTAGCTTGACCACTTACTGGTTGTGTAACTATGGGGAAGGGGTTTGACTCTGTTGTTAGGTTCTCAATCCATATATATAACAGGATTTTTTCGATATCATGTTTTTGGGAATTCTTAGGACTATATCTAGCCCATGATAAGTCTCAAAACATGTCAGCAAATACTATTTCTTTTGACTTTGATATTAAATACTGAGTATGTTAAATTTTCTGATTTGGATATTTTGACATTGACTAAACAAATATTTCAGGCTACAGAAGCATAATTATATTGAAATGGGTTAAATCCTGTACTTCTGGTCCGTACTGTTTCTTCCTTCCCCTTGAGGCAGTTCTCCGTTTAGGACTGAATCTGTGACTGGGCTCAGGAGAGCACTGTCATTTCTTAGTAATTTGAGATACATGGTAAAAGTAACTTTGTATCACCACATGCGCTACTTGACTCCGTTGCCCGGAGGTCAATTAAATGATGGTGTTGCGCACTTACCTCCAGAAGTGACGTCGGGACCATTTAGAACATGTGAAGCAGTACAGTGATCATCCTTCAAGAGTGTGGGTGGGACACTCGGCTCGTGGTCTTTCCAAGCCCTTTGAATTTTGGGTTTAGTTAACTAGGGGGTCTGAAACACCCCAAAGCAAACACAACAAAGAAACCTCACTGATGACACCTCTTAAATTCCTCGTTGGTCAATTACCAGTATTAGAGTTGAAACATTGACTTTTTCCCTTGTAGTGTTCCTTTGACGTCACAGACCCCATCAGATAACTTTCTTGGGACAGGCACCAGTCTTGACTTTACTTGCCACCGAATCTTCAGCTCACGGTAAAGTATGTGGGTGCCACCAACGCTTTTTAAATGAAGTAATGGATGAATTGCATTAGGTACTAAAGAATAAGATAGGTGAGGAATTCAAAGTGACTTTTTAACCTTTTTTTCCCCCCCAAGAAATGTGGCTCTAATGGGGAAGATAAAAGGAGGTAGGAAGGAGACTATAGGGTTGAGACTTTTTAAGGTAAGTGAGATTCAACGTCTTTAGATAATGAGGGGAAGGGGAGGTCAGCATACACTGCAACACACACACACACACACACACACACACACACACACACGCACACACACACACCTCTTGTTTGCAATGATGCCAAACACTATCTCTAACCCTCCCTTTTCCTACTTGTATCCTTTAAAAATAGTAGATTTATTTTAATCATCAAGTTGCCTATCAATGGCCCCAACTTTATACATAGAACATCTTTTTACTCTGCTGCCTTTCTCAACTTTTCAATATAATGGTTTGTTGCTCTTGAGATAATAGTTTGAGAAGCCATACAAGCTGTTGTGATATTTGCATAGTGATTATATGCTGAACAGCAGCTTGCATGTTCTATTTCCATCTGCTCCGACTGGGTAAGTGTAAGACGTGTTATTATTATTACTGTCATTATTATTACCACTGAATTATCTGAATTCCAAATTAGGAAACAAACTGCATATAATCTTTAGTTGAATAAAAATAACCTTGCTGAAAGGAAACTTTTGTTTTATGTAATAAAGTATTTTGAATTTAATTCCCTTCTCAATTTTAAAAGGGCAAGTTTATTCAAATGTTAAAATATGCTCATGTCTGTGACTAATGAAACCATTTAAAAATAATAAATTTAGTCTGCAAAGCCTTCAGCATTTTAACATTTTGCATGTTAACATTTCACCATGTTCAGTGTCCTTGAACAATGAAGGTAACCCCATCTCTGCTTAGAATCACCATTTATTTCTAAGAATAAAGATACTTCCCTGATCTGAAACTGCTCCATTTGTTACAGAGCTAGAGACCAAGACAGAAGGAACTAGGATTTGTGAGACTCCAAAGCAGACTTAATAAAAACAAGCAATTGGCCTCTGAGAGGCACAGTGCTTTCTGGCTTTCCAGGGAGCCTGTACCCTCTTTAATTACCTCTTGCTCAGTACAACCGATGCTTTTTACACATTAGATTTCAACAGAACTGTAGAGATTTCAGGTAATCGGTTGACCTGTGACTTAAATTGAGTTCACAGGCATTTGCTTTGTGCAATGTGGACTTCCCTATCTCTAAAGAAACCATAAAAGTTTGTATCTTATCAGAGTACAGTCTTTCATAAGATAAAATGTATAAATGATGTTTTTTTTCTGAAAAATTATAAAGTAATTTAAAATGAGGAAGCCCCCAGCCATCCTGAACACATGGCTACCAAGAAGGAATTTGATGTGTGGTGTCTGCTCTCATTCTGCTCACTTGAATCTGTGCATTTATGTAAAACTTGTGCTGACATTTAAGGATGGACTTATGAAGATTTAAACATGCTTTTCAAGAGCAAAGACCCTCCTTCGTGAGCTCCTGTGGGCCGCGCTCACTCCTGTGTGGCTCGCTAGGCCCTGGCGATGCTGCCGTCATTTCTTCGAAGGGTCTCCCAGGTCGCAAATGCTTTCTCACCAGCGCTCGCTCGCCTCTGCCCGCCGGGCCTGCCCGCTCACCGTCCTCACCTCGGTGTGTCCCATTTGCCCTTTGGGTATTTGCTTAGCTATTTGCTCAAAGAGGACTTCCCAGATTTTATCATCTAAATTAGACTCCTAGAATACTGTCTTATCACACCTGTAACTTACCTGCAGATCACCTCAAGCATTTTATGTATTAGCATTATTTAGTGCAAATAGCATCCAATGTTCCTCTCATTTCCCCTTAAATTCCAAGAGGGTCCTGTCCTTTTGTTCTCCACCAGACCCCCTGGCTGGGGACTGTGCCTGTAGCCTGGTAGCCACTCAACACACCCTCACTGCATAAATAAATGATCACACATGAGGATAGATATTTTTCATGGAGGAAATTTCTGTGCCAGATACACAAATACAGTAGGCCCGCCCTTTGCTAGTATTTCACATTTCTTATTTTGGTAAGCAGCAGGGAATCTTCTCCTCTGGGGAATCATGAAACAATCTGTGGATATTAGGTTTCATGTTGCATTGATTTCTGGAGTTTGTAGGCCTTCCTTCTTTATGTCTGCAGTTCCTGACACATAAACCGGCACATGCCAATACTTCCCTAATGAACGCTCAGTGACTTAAGGTCCCTAAGTCTTCAGCCTCAGACCACAGCACTCATCTCACTGATTGTCAGTGAAAAGTAGAAGCTCTCGGTTCTGGGGGGTGGAATGGCCTAAGCCATCAGCCCATTTCTATCATGACTGTATATCAGGAAGAGAAGAAAGAATCAATATGTCCTAAAGAACAGCAGTGGAGGCAAAGTCCTGAACTGTCTTACTGTCTATGAGCAAGAGTAGCACATCTTGCCTAATTGGCTGGGTTGAAGACAGGCCACCTTTGCGCTTCTGTCCCACAGGTACTCCGTAGACAATATCCACCTTGGAGCATTAACACTGTTCCCTCCTCCTTGCATCCCCCTGAAAGTAGACCCCCTCCTCTTTGCCTCTATAACTTGGCCTCCAAGCCCAAAGTGGGGTGTCGATCTAAGACTCCTCCGGCCACCCAGGACAAGCTTCTGTACTAAGCTCCCCTCAGTAAGCCTCTGTGGAATGCGAGCTGGACTTGTCAGCCCCTTTCTTTGGTCTCTCTGGCCATTGGGTTCCGTTCACGTATACCTCCCCCCAGCTGGAACACTTATCTTGGCAGTTATAAAAATATGAGCCCAATAATGAAAAAATTCTACAGATGTAGGTAAAATACGACAAAAATAATCTTTGACACTCAGAAGAGGATTCTAAAAGTCAGATTTGTCAACCAAGGTAAATAAACCGCATAAAAATATCTAATAATTTATCATTCATATTAATGCCACATAATCATCAAAGGCCATCAGTGATATCCATTATCCTTAGTCAGTACGTCAGAATGAACTCTTTGCCCCTAAACTGTGCCTGAACAAGATGATAAAGGTCATTTTCTTCATTTGAAATTGTCACTGTGAAGGTTAAAGGGGAGACACTGCTGACCTCTGAGAGCAACTCTCTCATCAAGAAGCAGAATTTCTTTCGAGACAACTGTTCTGAATGCCCTTAAACGAGGAATTTAAATTTTTTCAAATATAACTCGTGTGTATTGAGAAATCTGTCATCAGCACCAATGAATTTGATCCATTCTGAGTATTCTCTCAAGAGAGCTGTTGAATAATTAAATACTTAATTTTTGCAGAAAGCTTATTTTAAGCAATAGTTCTGTGGAAAGGACTAAGTGGACCTGGAGGATGAAGTTTCAGTATAATTTTGAAATATATTTCCTATCATTCAGGTTAAAAAATAGACACTCCAAAGCACCCTTTCTAAGAATTAAACATTTACCCTTCAAGATACTGAAATCACATGCTTCACATTGGTTTTTTTCCCTTCAGTAGCATGATATGACCATAGGAGTGCATAAATATCATGAAACTTTTATGTTTTGCCAAAGATTATAAATTAAAGCTATAATAGAGTTCTGTTAGTGACTAGGCACTTACAAGATGAAAGTTATAACATCCAGCTATATTTGATTTGTAAATACATTAAAACAATTGTAAGTTACATGTGTTGGCTGGTGAATATTCTACCTGGTAGTAATGTGCCAATTTTTCTATGCAAGGACCAAACTTAATTTTTTTGTTGAAATTTTTAAAGATAAAATGAACCATTTTAAGTAAAAAACTCATCCTTTGGTGCCTTGCAATGTCCCACAACCACTACCTCTGTCTAGTTCCAAAAGATCTTCACGGCCCTGAAAGGAAATTTGAACACGTGAAGAACTGACTCCGCGTTCTCACCACCACCACCACTGCCTCCCCAGCCTGGCAAACAGCCTGGGCTCAGTGTCTGTGGACTTACCCATCCTGCGTATTTCATCTAAGTGGAATCACAACATATGTGACCTTCTGTGTTTGCCTCCTTTGACTCCGTGTAATATCCTAGAGGTGTATCCACTTTATAGCATCCATCAGTATCTCCTTCCTTTTGATGAATGGATAACACCCCACTGCAAGCAGACATCACAATTACTTTACACACTCACCTGGTGATGGCCATTTGGGGCCGTCTCACTTTTGGGCCACTGTGATTAATGCTGCTGTGAACAGGGTGTACACATATTTGAGTACTCATTCCCATGCTTTTGGATATGCAACTAGGAGTGGAATTTCTGGGTCATATGGCGCTTCAAAGTTTAGCTTTTTGAGGAATGGCTGAACTTTTTACTACAGTGACTGAAACGTATTACATCCCCAACAACAATGTTCAAGAGTTCTAGTTTCTCCACATCTTTGCCATTTTAAATGCATCTTTGTTATTTTGCATTAAAAAAAATTACACCCATCTTTGTGGATGTGAAGGGGTCTCTCATTCTGATTTTCATTTGTATTCACCTGATGACTAAAGATATTGAGCATCTTTCCATATCTTTTGTGATGTATACCAATTTTTAATAGTTACACAATTTTTGAATAGTTTACTCAGGCCTTTCTATCAGGCACTAATTTTAATTCTCTAATAGGCCTTTATTTATGCAATCTTATGCCACTCAGAAAAGAACATAAGGTGAACAATTGTTAACTTTGCATCTTTCGTTCATCTTATTAAAGATTCAGATAGAATCCTTCCTTCTTTCTGGGAAGAAATTGTAAAGTTTTCCATGTACTAACTGGCATAGTGCAGCTGAGGTATTTCTGTAACTCTGTGTGGCCAGAATGTTAACAGCTTCCTACAATTTTACCTTATGTTACTCAAGTAGTAAATTTTTATGTCAAGTGCCAAAGTAATGTTCAACACTCTCAGCAAAACCCTTTACTGTTATACTAAAATCTATTGGTAATGAAAAAATAAATGGAGGATATGATTTGGCAATTGCCTTAATCCATTTACTAAAACTGTGAACTTCATTTATAGTTTGAGTAGACATCTTAAGATTCACTTAAAAAAATCACAAGAACTAATAATCTGAACTTATATTTAGACATTATTATAAATGCAGTAATAAAAGATAATTAATCGAGAAGGGGAGGTATCATCTGTTGCCAGTCCTGGGAATTGAAGAGAATATGATTGTTTTTTCTATTAATGGAAAAATCTTAAAAATTAGCAAGGAATTCACTGAATGAAATGAGATACACAGCATGTGATAGGTGTTGCAGACATTAAAATAACATGACTGAGGAGTTGGGTGTGATAACCGGCACATTCCCTAAAGCAGACATCACTACCTTTGGCTAGAATACACCGGCAGGCATTCATTTGGGGTTCTGCCCCACCAGTGTATCTATTACTGTGATAGTAAAAAAAATCTTAACCCTCATGTTTTCTCTAATGCAAAATCATTCTTGATGCCACAATTATTTGGGTGTGGAACACTTGCCTAAAATTTTATTTGAGTCTCCGAATTCTGTTCCAATCTTCTTCTATCTATTGAATAATAGAGCTCTCGTCTGAGAATTGGCCCCGGCTGTAGGCCCGCGGCTGCTTCATCTGAGTGTGATCCGTTCTTATTACCAGCAGTTGGTTCGGGAACAACACGCAATGACCTCATCTAATCTCATGGGAGAAAAAGCTTCCTAGAAAGGTTTTGGAAACTAAAAAGAGCTGCGAAATGTCTGAGATTTTGCTCTACTTACCAGGTAAAACTTGGCTTGCCATCGGTCTTTCAGAAGTGGCCTAAGTCCCAGGGACCTCAAGCTCAGAGGCAAAGGCATGTGTTGCTCACGACACAGCAGACAGCATGAGCTTCGTGTGTGGACTCGCTCCTCCTGCATCCTGAATCCCATGGGGCGGTGGGCTCAGGTGGATGCTACACACCCTGTGGTCTGTGTCACAGCTGAGAAATGCTGATCTTAGGAGATCCCCAGTCTCACCAGGGACCCACTACACTCCTGCACCATCTTAGGCCTGGTGGGAAATGCTACCTTTGTTACCACGGTCAGGAAACAAATCACCCCTCTACTCGGGGAGAGACATAGTCTCTCTCCTCCAAGGCTGTCTGCCACACAAGCGGCACTGAAAAACAACCTTCAACAACAATAACAAAATAACTGTTAAGGTCTTTTCTCAGAAAGTGTGCAAAAACATGAGACTCACGGAGGATCACCTGGCAACAGCTGTTCACTCAGCCCTGACTAAGTGAGAGGCCTGGTCACCGTCCCGCCGCCGTGGGGTTTAATCAGAGTTCACGCAGCCCTGAGGCTGCTGGAAGTTGTCTGATGTCAATGAGGGAAATCAGAACGAAGTAGATGTTATTGATCGCAGAACAGGAAGATGGAAATGCCTGGAGTCCTTGCTTACATTGTTGAACCAGTGAGTCTGGAGTGAACTCCAGTGAGTTCCTGTGAACCTGGGGCCCACCTTCCACTCAGACCCCTGCTATGTGAAGAATAAATTACATATTAAAGCCAGTTTGTATTAGTCGTGTCAAAATGCATCCTCACTAACACGCACTCCCTCCTCTCCTCTCAGCATCTTTCCCAAGGGTTTTCCTGTATCCATGAGTCATACCCTGGGAAAGGCTCTGAGCAAAACAGGGGTATATGGAACTAGAATGCTGCTCATCATTTTTTATGCAGCCTGCCTGCTGTCTTTTAAAGTTCAGGAGAAAAAAGGTAGATAAAATAGAAACACATGCATGAGATTTCTAAGGCTGGCCTAGTTTAGCTTGATACATGGTTACTGATTGAATAAAAATAATTTTTGAAGTTTCCTGATACAGACACTTTGGTTGTCACGAAACAGTCTAAAACAATGACTTTTAGGTCTTAAAGGCCTAGGTTTCACAGTGGATCAGATTGCTATCTGTAAGAACCAATAAAAGGGACAGGGTTTTTAGTGAGAATACTTAGGAAACTAGACATCAACTTCCCAAAGGTCTTGAGAATATTTTCTTTGAATTACATACAGTCCTATTTAATCTACTTACAGAAAATATAGGTGAATAAGAGGCCTAATAATATGATTAATTTTATAAACTACAGATAAATATATTTTTGTGAAAATATGTACAAATCTATAATTTGACAATATAATTTGGGGTATTTAAAAGCACATTTCAAAGATTTATACAAATCAACAGATACCGTATTTTAGGGGGACTTATTTTGAGTTAATTTTCTCATCAGAAATCGGATGATGTAGGCTACTGAGTAGATATTCTCTTAGAGGATAGACGAATTCAATCTGAGTCTTTGCACCTAGATACCCGAGGAAGATCACTTCAGCTGAACCTTACCAACTGACTAGATGCCAATGTGGCTCAGCTGAAAGCCACTCACACCTCCTTCCCGCACTGTTTTATAACACCTGGTGTCTAAACTACTCCCAGCTCAAGAAATTCTCCGTGTGATGCCTTGGTTCCCTGGACACACCTAGAGAAAACAGAACTCAAATGGCAAGCATTTACTTAATGCCTATGGCGCATTGGCCAGGCACTGTTCAAATAACTATTAATCTTTATAACAACTTTGTAAGCTGGACTGCTTCTCTCATTTCAGATCAGGAAACCAGGGCTCACAGCCAAATGCCACAAAGCTAGTGAGTCAGGCTGAGCCTTTGGATATGAAGCCCATTCACTTGCCATTATACCAACTAATCCTTCAATGGAAGTCAGTTTTTAAAGAATCAGCATCAAGGTCTTTTTAGTTCTAATGTAGTGATTTGTATCATTTAACGACATACTCATAGTGTTTCAAAGGGCAACTCTGAAAGTCTCCCAAATGAATGCTGAAAGTCGCATTATAGAATAGAAACAATATTTTCTTCTTGATGGGTATGCAGCCTACTTAGCATTATATATATACATATACACACATAGTCATGTCTATATAAATTTACATATACATTTACTATCAGTTTGGGTATTATTTGAATATAAAAATATTTATATCTGGTTGAGAACATAAAATTGCATCTATTTATACTCTTTCTGTACTCAGTGGAGCTGGTAGACAAAACAAGGGAACAGTCATCAAATGTGTCATTCAACTAAGAAAAACAAGTAAATATTCTCTTGGTGAAATAATGTAGTGCCTATATACAAGCAGAGACAGAGAAACAGCTGTGCATTGGGGGAGCTAAAATATTTATGTAAAATATCTAGGCAAATTCTTACAATGCTCCTCCAAAGAAGTTATTTAATGCTTATGATGCATCTGTCAGGCACTGTTCAAATAACTATTATCTTTAATCCTTATAACAATTATGTAGATTAAGTCCCACTTTTCTCATTAGATTTCCTCATTAGAGGAAACTGAGGCTCAAAGCCAAATGCCCCAAAGCTAGTATGCCACAGTGCTAGGTTTATTTAACAATTACATAATTTCTTCTATATGGAGGTAGTTTATATCCATTATCCAAAGAAAATTCTAAAATGTTCCAACAAATGATTTTCTTTTGTTTGCCATTACTCAATTGTTTGATGTTATACACGCTTCAACAACTGAATTTTTATTACATTTTCATTTCAAATTACATTTACTTAAGAATCATAAAAGCAATATAATATTCCCTATTAGACAAAAGCAAACTTCTCAACTCTATGTGTAGTTTGACCCCACTCCTATTAACTCCTTAGATACTACTTCCTCCATTTGCCATAGAAATTATTTCCAAACAATAGAGTGGGAAGACAGAAACTGAACTGTAACTTGGGGTGGGGGGTCTGGACCATATGTGGATTCTAGAAGCTGCTGAATGGCAGCCCACAAGATTATATCCAGAACTTCTAGATTGAGGTGAGAAATGGAAATATCTTAACACCAGAAAGGTGTTAAGAAAAAACACATAAGAAAATTTATGATGAGTAAGCTGTATGGAGAGGGGAAGCAGGAGTAAATGAAAGAAAAGATCCAAGGAGGCTTCCTAATAGAGTGTAAATGATTTCGTTCTTCTACCTGCTCTCCTTTTAGAGTATTTAAATACTTTATTTATTTTTCAGATAGTCCATCTGCCAGGTTAACTGACTATAAATATTACTTTCATTGTTAGTTATCCAATAAATACCCGGAACACATTCTTTTTATCCTTTCTAGTTTGCTGCATGTTATATTAATTCATTTAAGAGTTTCATAGCTGCTCATTTTAAAACAGAAGTTGATGCATCCATCATTTATTCATATTGATTTCCATACCATCTGTAATTATTTAACTATATTGAGTTTTAGCTCACCCATAATTTTTTATCCTAAAGTGTATGTGTGAGAGAAACAGAAACAATCTCCATTTCCAATTAGCCAACAAATACAATGAATGCCTCTCTTGTTCTTTACCCTTCCGGTGTGTTACGGTTCCTAATAATTCCCTTTGGGGAGTCTCACAGCTGCTGTTTTGTCTAACTCAGACCCCTCTTCTCTGTCTGGGCAGGCCACTCAGCTGAGCATGGGTGGGGGTGAGATGCACCATGGATGTGGCTCGGCAGGCTGCACCCTCTGTGCACAGCTGCGTTTCCCAGAGGAAGGTGCTGCCTGGACTAGCCCCACAGCTCTCCTCCCTGATGGCCCGCTGTTAGAGGTCTTCTTCTATGGCTGCATACACACCGCCCTTTAGGACTCATTTTAGAAGGCAGCCCTCAGGGAGTGGTCCTGGGAGGACTTACGAGGACATAGCTCTGATGTGTGCTGTCCCTGGTAACGGCCTTAGCGGGTACTGGTTTGGGAACTACTCACAATTTTGGAAGTCTCCTTGTATTTACTAAAATTTAGTATCTCCTACCTCAGGAATAGAGTGTAAGAAAACAGCACATGGGGTACAAATCTGCTGTAAAACCTCCATCTCCACTCTCATCCCACCCCATCATAAAAGAAGCTATTGACATTGGGGCAAAGTAGAAACAAAAATCTCCACCTGCTGTGTGAGAATTTGCCCTCTGGTTCATTTTCCAGCTCAGTTCCTTTGGGGAACCAGATAAAAATTGGACTGTTTACTACATTAATGGACAACATTCCTTATTTTAAAATAATTTTTAAAAGACCAGCACCAAGAGAGCCCTTGGGTGACTGACTATACGTCCATGTAGGTCCTTCAACTGAGAAGAACGAACCCCTCTCCTGGGGGACAATGATGATGAGGGGCGCTATATGTTGGGGAAATATTTGCATCTTCCTCTCAATTTTTCCATGAACAGTTCTACAAAATAAAAATGTTAATTAAAAAAATGTTAAAAGACCCAGCTTGGCAAAATGCATTTGGACTGGGGAGGAGCTGCAAATGGGCAGTCAGGGTGCTGGGCGTGCTGACCGGTGACTCCAGTAACTTCACACCCTTCGCTGGATGCTGAACATTAGATAAACGGTATTCATGCGCTGTTGCCATGGTAACAAAGATCCATGGACTTGTACAGAAGTGTTCTTCCTCATAGTTCTGGAGGCGAGAAGTCTGCGGTCGAGGCATCAGAGTTTGTTCTGGCGTCTTTCTCCCTGGCTTGTGAATGGCCATCTCCTCTCTCTGTTTCTTCGCATGGTGTCTGTGTGTGTCTGTGTCCTAATATCCACTTTAGGAGAATGCAAGTCCCCCCATATGACCTCCTTCTACCTTATTACCTCCTTAAAGGCCCCATCTCAGGTAATAGTCACATGCTGAGGGAGGAGCCTGGGGACCAGGACTTCTGCATAACAATTCCGAGCACGTGCAACTTGGCCGCGTAGCACCAGACCTATGGGGGTGGGAGATCTTTAGGGACAGAGTCCCCGATGCCCCCACCGGGGGCGTTACTCCTGAGCTGAGCCCCATGGATGACCGAAAGAACCTCTACTGAGAAGGAAACTCCCCAGACTGCCCTGCTCGGGGGCTTTGGGTCCCGGCCTCCACAGGAGCTGACAGGTCCCTGGAGGGTGTTGCCTGTGATATATTTTAATGGGGACTAATATTCTTCAAGCCACTAAGAGGAATTAAATAGACTCTTCCATTAGCCTTTACTATCCTTATACACTAGCCTTTCTGAAAATATCCTCCCTACCAGTTTATGTTATGTAAATTTATATTTTCCATTTATGGAGACACTACATAATTTGTGCCACAATCACTAAAAAGGAGACTATGATGAAGTAAATACACTTTTATAGAACTAATACCCTTTCTATAGGATCTTAAAGCAAAATGATTTTTAAAAAAGTCATTAATTTGAACATGCAGTGATAATCTACACTTTGGAAATTAAAGGCTACCCTCTTCAGGGAGGTTATACCTCCAAAACTTAATTTTAATTTTATTGCAACAGCATGTTTTGGCTGTGGGGTTTTGTCGTTATGGCTGTTTCATTTAATTAACTTACCTTTATCATATAAACACTAAATTAACAGCTCTAAGTCTTGGTAAGTGATTAGAGATGAATTTAGCTAATGCGTGTTGGCAAGAGGACTAACGTTTATTGGTTTTCTATCTAGATCTGGAGATAGGGGAAAGGGGGAGGATGCAGAGAGTGAGGGAGAGGAGAGTTCTCAGTGACCCCCGTGCACCCTTGCAGGACAGAAGTGAGGGCCAGGGGGCTTGGTCTTAGGGAGACGGGGTGCTCGCGGGACCGAGCAGTGCAGAGGCATGCAGGACCCCCGCCTGGGGTCAGAACCTGCCTTTCCTCTCACAACGCTGTCACCCTGCCTTACCTGCTCACCAGACCTGTCTCAGCCCCCTTCCCATCAAACAGGGCCTGGCTGCCCAGAGCCGTGACGGGCAAGGGCTAGGCAGCCTGAAAGCACCCCCAGCCGAGGCCGTCCCACTGCGGGGTCCTGCGCAAGATCGTGTTCCTGTCCAGGAGGGTGATTCCGGCCCAATTCCCCCGCATGTTCGCATGCTTCCCCGGACCGACACCAAACAGTTTTCCAGACTACAGGGGCAGGTCCTACCGTTCAGCTCAGTTCTGGTCTTATCTACCCAGAGACGGCACCAGATGCCCCAGGTGAAGCTCTCAGTCCCACCGACTTTCCCCACTTTCCTCAGAAGCCACTCACGAGGCCGGGCTTTCACCTGTACTCCAGACCCACTGCCAGTAAATCAGAGGCTCCAACAATCCCCTTCCCTGGTTCCATTAATTTGCTAGAGCCACTCACAGAATTCAGAGAAGCATTTATTTACAAGATCACAGGTTTATTATAAAAGGTTATAACTCAGAAACATCCTAATGAAAAGATGCATGGGGCAAGGTAGTGGGCAGAGTATGGAGCTTCCGTGCTCTCTGCAGAGCACCAGTCTCCTTGCATCCCCACATGTTCACCAGCCCAGAAGCGCTCGAAACCCCATCCTTGTGGGGTACACGGAGGCTTCCTTACATCCACATGCTGGACTAAACCACCGGCCATTGGCAACAGAACCAACCCTGAGCCCCTCTCCCCTACCTGGAGGAGGGGAGACTCAAAGTCCAACCTCTTTCATCTTTGACCCCCTCGCAGCCAGCCTCCATCCCTAGAAGCTTTCCACTGTGGTGGGGGGGGGTTGTTATGAATAATAAGACACCAGCCCAACGTGATGGCTCTGAAGCAATTTCAGGCACTGAGGAGAAGAGACCAAATATTGTAACAAAAGACGCTCCCACTGCTCTTCTCATTCTGGAGTTCCAAGGTTTGGGGAGCTGTGAGCCAGGAACCATGGCGGAAGACCAACTATATATATGAGAAATGTGTGTCGGCCATCTGAACGTCCAAATATATATTCCTTAGAAATTACAATAAAAAAATCTATGTTTTGGTATCTCCTTCCTCCTTCCCAAATCAGTTGCACTTTCTAGCTCCAATCTTTAGCCACATAGCAGAAAATATAATCCCAGGTAGATTTTTGGGATGCGATTTTCATATGAGCTGCATATACAATAACAAAAACTAATCTGTTAATTTCTGCTGAGGTCTGTGTCTATACTGAAATTGTTGCCAAGAGATTTAAAAAAAAGTGAAAACTCAAGTTCTGTTCTGTCTTTTCTTTCAAATATAAAGTGATAAGGAAAAATTCTGAAATGCCCAAATTAAGTGATATAGGGGCTGGAGAATGAGGGAGAGGGAAAAGGGAAGGCCATTAGTCAATAGCTGTGGGCTGCAGGTAATCAGAAACTCCACGTGCCTGGATGAAGTCATCTCAGCACCTAGAAGGTCCTGGGAACTACTGCCTCCCCCTTGCATGTGACCAGTGTCTGATCATCATGAGCGACCAGTCCACAAGCCTTGTCTATAGGCTAACCACCGATTCCTGGACTTTCTCTGCTTGGTTGACTCACCTTCCTTGTCTGTAGCCAGTGTGAATATAAAGAACTTTCTTTCTCTGAGATTCCCCCATAGATGTGCCCTGTTTCTAGGTCTGGAGGACAAGTTGTTTCTGTTAACTGGCTTTTGCTGCTGGTGAAGCAGAAACTTCCTGTCCCAGGACTCAGTCTTTATCTGGCTGCACTTTTAAAGATTTAATAAACCCTTTTATTTCAGATATTTCTTGGTGTCTAGAGCTTCTGATTTGTCAAAGTATTTAAAAAACAGGCATAGGAACTATTGCCATATATCAAAAAGGTGTTAAACTATAAAACTATATCAATTTTTATGTAGTTTAAGCATCTTACCCAAACTGCCTAGCTTCTATCATTAATCACAGGATTCTATAAATTAAAGAGACCTTAGAATTTGTCTAAAACAACTTTTCATCTGTAACAGAAATCTCTAAACAGCCCAAATGTGAGAAGCCTCTAGCTGAGTACCTCTCACCAAACCTCTCACTTCCACCAGCTCACTTCAGATTTGGGCTCTCTAACTTGGAGCATTCTGTCCCTTATGGTAAGCTGCGGTCACTCATATTCTTTGAGTGCAATTTCACTTTTTACTTCTTGAGTCCCACAGGACAAGTTGATTACTTCTCATTTGCAGTCCTTCCAAGACCTCTGGCTCAGGCTGGTGCTAGGAATAAGCTACCAACATAAACAATAACAAAATTCCCAAACACACACTTTCAACTGAAGAAAAATTTCAATGATTTCTCAAGTTCATGCCTGAAATTCTGTATGCCAAATCATCAAACTCAAAGAATATTTCAAAAGGAGTTTCACTTCATGGTGTTTTGAGGTATGATATATTAGCATGTTCTCAGATACAAAGACACAGTTTCATAGACAGACTTCTACAAACACAAAAAGAGTTACACAATATAGAAAGAAAATGATTGTAAAGCTTAATTAAGTTTTCTATTGTGTCTGCTAAAACATCCCTTTTATGTTTTGCCCTGTAAGTGGCAGGATATTCACCATCAATGTGAAAAATATGAGCCAGCCTCACGTTCTTGACCATCACCATTACCTGAACAGCATTATTGTGACGACCACCAACATCAACATCACCCGAACGTGGGCCCAAGGGTCTGCTGTCAATCAGTGTGGAGAAGGTACAGCTAAATGATTAAAAAGACTTTAGCAAGACCATCTTGGTATTTGAATTTTTGGGGGTTTTATGTCTTCAGATGGCACCCGGAATCTTTCCAGGATTCCACCAAATTAAAAATAGTAACAGTGGCTTTTCACTAATTAGGATAGGTTTGTGTATTGTAGATATTTTCCAGACAATTGCTAACATAGTTTTCATCAAATGTGAAAAAAAAATTCTGGAATGTGGAATGGAGTATTTATTGGTAGAGCACCAAAGAAACACAGTCATTGGATTTGGCCTCAAAACTATTTCTTGTGTATAACACATATTACGTCATGCTGGCAGTCTGAAAAACTCACTAAAAACAAAACAAAAATAAAAAAATGTAATCTTTGCTCTATTTAAAGGTCATGATTCATAATATATTCATATATTATTCATATATATTCATAAAGTTATTTCCACATTTCATAATACTTTCATAATCGGATCAAGTCTGTTATATTTTACATGTATTTTCTCATGTATTTTACAAGGATTCATCAAAATTGCCCCTTTGCACTGAGCAGTAAGCATCAGCTCCTAAGGAATTTGTGTTAACAGGCCCTCATTTGGTTGGGCTGTGCTATGCATGACAATATTCTTGCCAATATTACACCATCTTCTAAAGTGTTGCTTATGGCTTTGGACAGGCAGACATCATATGGGTTTGGTTTGGCCTCAGCCACAACACTGAAACTGGTTGACTTCTTTCTTTAAAAGCAATGCTTCCTAATCAAGCCTGCATATAGACTCACCTAAGATTACTGTTTTTTAAAAAACAGTACACTACTGGGTAAATGACAGAATTTCCAGAATCTCCCGCCTGGCCTTAGTCCATTTACATATCAATAGGCATTTATACTGCAGAGCCTTGTCAAAATGGGCCAAAAGGTGGAGAGAAAATGGCCATCCTCTGCTCCCCTCCTTTCCTGGTATGTAATTGGCCTGGCATCTGCCAGTCACCAAGGTCCTGCCCATGGAGTTCCTCCTGGAAGGGGCGGGTGGGAAAAGGAGGCCGAAGGGGCAGAGAGCGATGTGATGGAAGGTGATGGATGGTGCTGGGCCTGGCTAGCAACTATAAGGAATAAAAACCTTTCTCTCAACCTATGCTTTCCCTTGACATATTTCAGTTTCACTGAGTTCAAAGGGGGTACTTGCCCTAGGCGGGGAATACCCTTCCCCTGGAGCTACACTCTCTCGCATTCTGATTTCATGCATCTCAAATACAGCAGGCACTGGGAATTTTTGAAAGCTTCTTAGATAACACAGGTTGGAGAACAAATGTGAGATTTTGAAAGTTAATATCAGGGACAAGAATACCGAAGCACTATAAGATGAAATATCTTTCTTTGGAACACAAACAAGTTACTAGTAGAGCCATGTCTAGACCATTGGGGTACCAGTTACACTCTCCTCATAGTGGAGCATCACCTCCATAAAAATCAGTGGAGTAAACATGGAAACCTATGTTATACAGTCATATACCTAATAAGCCAGAAGCAAAAATATCATAAATTGGGGTGACTCATCTTATTTGTAGTAGAGATAAAAAATGTAAAATTTGATGCAGATAGTGTAAAAATCCACATTGAAATAACCCACCATCTAGGAAACAGATAGAAGATATAAACAAACAATTGATCTGTAGAACCCCACAAATTAAAGAAGGTGAAGGTCAAAAATTGCTTTGTAGGAAAATGGAGAACTAATAAGGAGAATCTGATTATACCAAGACCCTTGTACAGCCTTGGTTAAGGTCAATTATTTAGGCTATGGTTTTTATTCATCCTCATGCTTTTAGCTAGGAGGTTACAACTGCTACATTGATTTGATGGAATGATAATATTCAATAACATAAATTTTAAGTAGTTTTCACCTTTTATCACATTGCTCAACTCTCATGATTATGCCAGTGAGGTACATAATATTTGTGTTCAAATGGAAAGCATATTTATTTAATTGTGTGTATATATAATTCCAGATAATTTATTAATTTTTAATAAAATTTATTGTTTTCATGCAGTGGGGTTCTATTTGTATATATGTTATATTTTTCTTTATCTTTTTATGGAATCCATACACTGTACTTGGGTCCCACTGATTTACCATTAGATGGGAAGTTTCTCCCTACAATACAACACACAGATCATTTTATGAAGCAGCATGTGTTCATGAGAAATAAGAAAATTAGTAGATGTCTGTGTTGACACAATTTTTCTTAACTCAATAATTATTTTTTGAAGGCATTGTGAAAATTTTGTATTGTTAGAAACATGATGTTTCAGTCTCCTTTTATTCTTTTATGCCCTTGGATATTTAAATTTTTCTTTTTATACTTGAAAGTCACAACTAATACCCTTGGCATATATTCAGGCAACAGAATTCCAATTTCAATTCATAATACATTTATCATTAAATAGTAAAACAAAAGCATCAATTCTATACTTAAATTATGTTTGCCAAGGAACTGGAGTTGCATTTACAACTTGTCATGTGATCATTCTTTCATTCTTTAAATTACAAAGTGAATGTATTCCTTCCCTCCAGGCACTGGGACATCATTTGAGAATAGCTATCATGGGAAAAGAATAGGACTTAGAATGAAAAAACTTTGTTCTTGCTTCTACTCTGCTTCCTATGAACTATGTGGCAATAGGCCCATTCCTCCTTTCTGAGCTTCAGTTTTACTTGCATAAAGTTATGGGAGCTAGTCCTTGGTCATATGTCCATCATCTCATAATATCATAATTGGTTGCTAGGGGAATTGATTGAGAGAAAGTATATAAAATACACTGTGACCAGTAAAATCCAGTATGAATGAAGCATAACATAAAGATCACACAACTAATCCAGAGATAAGCAAAAGATAAAATAGAAAACGTAGAACACAAACTATTGTGCCTTAAAAAATTAGGATATTTGGAAATATATTTTGAAGAACTGACAAATAGTCAAGATTTACCTTAACTTTCTTGAAATTCCACTTGGCAGTAAGAGTTCTAGACTCTTCCTTGGTGATTAAAGTAAAAACATAAATATAATGAGCTCTAGACGTGGAACACAATATGGACCACATTCCTTTTGAATGATTGGTTTCCACTAAAGCATATATATTTTCATCTTTTTTTGGAAAAGCCTAACTGATAATAATAGCTAATATTTGCATAACAACACTTTGCAGTTTACAGGACAGTTACACAGTAATTTTAAGAAGAAGGAAAGCTCATTTGTTTGGAAATCTATAAATATTCTCAGCAATTTCTCCCAGTACTTGAACAGAGTTTAATACTTGTAAGTGAAAATAGAAATACTGAACTCATCCATTTTACAGGGTTCTGAGGACCAGACAAAGGTAAGTTAATAGTCCATACCTACATTTAGTTCCAGTTTTGAATAGCATACTCAAAAAAAAAAACCTAATGAAATACATAAAAAAACTTTATTTGAAAACCATAGTTTAGGGATTCAAGATGGCAGCATGAGAGGTGAGACAGGAACTCCCAAAACCACAGATAGTGTGAAAATATAGTTAATACAACTAAGTTTAAAACAGCAACAGGAAAGAAGGGGGCACCAGATTGCATACAGACCTCACGAACAGGGCAGACCTCATGAAACAGGGTAACATAAGAAAGCCTTGATCCGGTGGGATCTGAGACCTACCCCCACCCCAGCTCACCTAAGGAAGGAAGAGAAACAGAGTGGAGAGAGGGTGGAAGCCTGGGACTGCTGAACACCTAGCCCTGGAGATCTGCTTTGCAAGCAGAAACCTACATTGTATGGTGCTCAGCAGGTTGGGGAGCTGGGACAGGCAGAGTGCCTGAGAGACTGACATTCCAGCCATATGTGGAGGACGGGAACCACACCCGGCTGCTCTGGGACAAGGGAAAGGCAGACGGTCTGAGAGGCTTCCCAGCAATGAGAGGGCTGCTGAAGGGGCAGGGGTTGCATGGAGCTTGCTGTGCGGGAGAAGGGAGAGCTGCACAAGGTTGCTGAGTGCGCTCTGCCCAGTAGGTTGGGACCTTTGAGGAGCTTCAGGCACTCCATCACCCTAGCTGGCTGATCAGCTCTGAGGCCCCCACTGTGACACACAGCCTGCCTAGCTTTCCTACTGGCCTGACAGCAATGGCTCGCAAACCTGCAGTCACTGCGCAGGCATCAGGTCAGACAGCAGGAGGCCCCGCCTATAACAGCTAGAGACGCTGAGCACAGAAGCTTACACCTTTGTGCTTGTCCACTGGCTGTGATACTGGAGACAGACAGGGCAGACCGCAGTCCGGAAACAGATCTTTCCTCCTCCCAGGCACTATCTCCACTCCTCTATGACCCACAACCTCACTCTAGGGGCTGAACAGCCCTGGAGACTGGGGCTTCTAGGCAATAGAGGGCACCACACAGA
Organism: Smutsia gigantea; assembly: GCA_032199065.1. Lineage (NCBI taxonomy): Eukaryota > Metazoa > Chordata > Mammalia > Pholidota > Manidae > Smutsia > Smutsia gigantea. Next base: position 33,591 of record JAVSCE010001598.1, on the reverse strand, counting down.
AATATGAAACGTCAAAAGAACATGGTACAGAACAAAATCTCACAAACCCCAGAAAGAGGGCCAAATGAAACTGAACTAACCAATGTTCCTGAGAGTTCAAAATAAAGATCATAAACATGCTTATGGATGTACAGAAAAATATTCAAGAACTCAGAAACGAATTTAAGATGGAGATTCAATCATTAAGAAATTCCATATGTGAATTGAAACATACAAGGGAAGGATTTAAAAGCAGATTAGATGTAGTGGAAGAGACGGTAAATGGAATAGAAAGAAGAGGAATACAAAGAATATGAGGTACGGAGAGAAAAAAGAATCTCTAAGAATGAAAGAATATTGAGAGAACTGTGTGACCAATCCAAATGCATAATAGGGGTACCAGAAGAAGAGACAGAAAAAGGGATAGAAAGTGTCATTGAGGAGGTAATTGCTGACAACTTCCCCAATGTGGGGAAGGAGAGTCTCTCAAGACATCAAGATGAACAGATCTCCCATCACAAGGGATCCAAGGAAGAAAACATCAAGACATATAATAATTACAATGGCAAAAATAAAGGATAAAGACATACTTTAAAAGAGGCTAGAGAGAGAAAAAAGATCACATACAAAGGAAAACCCATCAGGCTATCATCAGATTTCTCAACAGAAACCTTACAGGCCGGAAGGGAGTGGCATGATATATTTAATGTAATGAAGCAGAAGGGACTTGAACCAAGAATACCCTACCCTGAAAGGTTATCATTTAAATTTGAAGGAGGGATTAAACAATTTTCAGATAAGCAAAAGCTGAGAGAATTTACCTACCACAAAACAACTCTACAGTGCATTTTGGAGGAACTCCTATAGATGGAAGTAATCCTAAGACTAAATAGATGTCACCCAAGGGATAGAGAAAGAGTACAGTATATGATTCATAACATACAGAGAATGGAGGAGGAAGAAAAAGGAGGAAAAAAAAAGAATCTTAAGGTTGTATTTGTAATAGCATACAAAGTGAGTTACATTAGACTGTTAGATAGTAAGGGAATTACCCTTGAACCTTTGGTAAACATTAATCTAAAGTCTGCAATGGCAATAAGTACATACCTATCAATAATCACCCTAAATGTAAAGGGCCTGAATGCACCAATCAAAAGATGCAGAGTCACTGAATGGATAAAAAAACAAAACCCATCTATATGCTGCCTACAAGAGACTCATTTCAAACCAAAACACACACATACACAGACTGAAAGTAAAGGGATGGAAAAAGATATTTCATGCAACTAATACGGAGAAAAAAGCAGGAGTTGCAGTACCTGTATCAGGAAAAATAGACTTTAAAACAAAGAAAGTCACAAGAGGCAAAGAAGGACATTACATAATGATAAAGCGGTCAGCCCAACAAGAGGATATAACTATTATAAATATCTATGCACCCAAAACACAGGAATAGCTACATATGTGAAAGAAATACTAACGGAATTAAAGGGGGAAATAGAATGAATTGCATTCATTTTGGCAGACTTCAACACACCATTTACTCCAGAGGACAGATCAACCAGACAGAAAACAAATAAAGCGACAGAGGCACTGAACAATGTATTAGAACAGATCGACTAAACGGACGTCTACAGAACACTCAAACCAAAAGCAACAGGATACACATTCTTCTCAAGTGCACATGGAACATTTTCAAGAATAGATCATGTACTAGCTCACAAAAAGAGCCTCAGTAAATTTAAAAAGATTGAAATTGTACCAACCAACTTCTCAGATCACAAAGGTATGAAACTAGAAATAAATTACTCAAAGAAAATGAAAAAGCCCACAAACACATGGAGGTTTAATAACATGCTCCTAAATAATCAATGGAACAATGACCAAACAAAAACAAAGACCAAGCAATATATGGAGACAAATGACAACAATAATTCAACACCGCAATATCTGTGGGAGGCCTGTACTGCAATATATTTGCTAAGAGGCAAATATATTACAATACAGGCCTACCTCAGGAAAGAAGAACAATCCCAAATGAACAGTATAAACTCACAATTAATGAAACTAGAAAAGGAAGAACAAACGAGGCCCAAAGCCAGTAAAAGGAGGGACCTAAAGATTAAAGCAGAAATAAATAAAATTGAGAAGAATGAAACAATAGAAAGAATCAATGAAAGCAGGAGCTCCGTTCTTTGAGAAAATAAACAAAACAGATAAATCCCAAGCCAGACTTATCAAGAAAAAAAGAGAGTCTTCACACATAAACAGAATCAGAAATGAAAAAGGAAAAATCACTACGGACACCACAGAAATACAAAGAATTATGAGAGAATACTATGAAAAATTACATGCTAACAAACTGGATAACCTAGAGGAAAAGGACAACTTTCTAGAAAAATACAACCTTCCAAGGCTGACCCAGGATGAAACAGAAAATCTGAATAGACCAATTACCAGCAAAGAAATAGAATTGGTAATCAAAAAACTACCTAAGAACAAAACGCCTGGACAAGATGGTTTCACTGCTGAATTTTATCAAACATTTAGTGAAGACCTAATACCCATCCTCATTAAAGTTTTCTAAAAAGTAGAAGAAGAAGGAATACTCCCAAACTCATTCTACAAGGCCAAAATCACTCTAATACCAAAACCTGGCAAAGACACCATAAAAAAAGAAAATTACAAACCAATATCCCTGATAAACATAGATGCAAAAATACTCAACAAAATATTAGCAAACAAAATTAAAAAATACATCAAAAAGATCAACAGTCATGATCAAGTGGGATTCTTCCCAGGGATGCAAGGATGGTACAACATGAGAAAATCCATCAACATCTTCCACTACATTAACAAAAAGAAGGACAAAAACCACATGATCATCTCCATAGATGCTGAAAAAGCATTTGACTAAATTCAACATCCATTCATGATAAAAACTCTCAACAAAATGGGTACAGAGGGCAAGTACCTCAACATAATAAAGGCCATATATGACAAACCCACAGCCAACATTATACTTAACAGCGAGAAGATGAAAGCTTTTCTTTTAAGATTGGGAAGAAGATAACGATGCCCACTCTCCACTATTTTATTCAACACAGTTCTAGAGGTCCTAGCCATGACAATCAGACAACACAAAGAAATAAAAGGCACCCAGACTGTAAGGGATAAGTAAAACTGTCCCTGTTTGCAGATGACATGTTATTGTACTTAAAAATCCCTAAAGTATCCACTCCAAAACTACTAGATCTAATATCAGTAAATTTTCAGGACACAAAATTAATTCACAGAAATCTGTTGCATTTCTATACACTAATGGTGAACTAGCAGAGAAATCAGGGAAACAATTCCATTCACAATTGCATCCAAAAGAATAAAATACCTAGGAATAAACCTAACCAAGGAAGTGAAAGACTTTTACTCAGAAAACTACAAGACACTCATGAGAGAAATTAAAGAAGATACCAATAAATGGAAACACATCCCGTGCTCATGGATAGGAAGAATTAATATTGTCAAAATGGCCATCCTGCCTAAAACAATATACAGATTCAATGCAATCCCTATCAAAATACCTACAGCATTCTTCAATGAACTAGAGCAAATAGTTCTAAAATTCATATGGAACCACAAAAGACCCCGAATAGCCAAAGCAATCCTGAGAAGGAAGATAAAGTGGGGGGAATTATGCTCCCTGACTTCAATCTCTACTACAAAGCCGCAGTAATTAAGACAATTTGGTACTGGCACAAAAACAGACTCATAGACCAGTGGAACAGATTAGAGAGCCCTGATATAAACCCAAGCATATATGGCCAATTAATATATGATGAAGGAGCCATGGACATACAATGGGGAAATGACAGCCTCTTCAACAGCTGGTGTTGGCAAAACTGGACAGCTACATGTAAGAGAATGAACCTGGATTATGGTCTAACCCCATACACAAAAGTAAACTCAAAATGGATCAAATACCTGAATGTAAGTCATGACACAATAAAACTCTTATAAAAAATAGGCAAAAATCTCTTGGACATAAATAAGAGCAACTTCTTCATGAACATATCTCCCTGGGCAAGTGAAATAAAAGCAAAAATGAACAAGTGGGACTATATCAAATGATAAACCTTCTGTACAGCAAAGGACACCATCAGTAGAGCAAAAAAGACATCCTACAGTATGGGAGAATATATTCATAAATGACATATCCAATAAGGGTTTGACATCCAAATTATATAAAGAGCTCACGCCCCTCAACAAACAAAAAGCAAATAATCCAATTAAAAAATGGGCAGAGGAGCTGAACAGAAACTTCTCCAAAGAGGAAATTCAGATGGCCAACAGGCACATGAAAAGATGCTCCACATTGCTAATCATCAGAGAAATGCAAATTAAACCACAATGAAATAGCACTTCACACCAGTCAGGATGGTCAGCATTGAAAAGACAAACAACAACAAATGCTGGTGAGGATGTGGAGAAAGGGGAACCCTCCTACACTGCTGGTGGGAATGTAAATTAGTTCACCCATTCTTCAAAATAGAAATACCATTTGACCCAGTAATTCCACTCCTACGAGTTCACCCTAAGAATGCAGGAGCCCAGTTTAAAAAAGACATATGCACCCCTATGTTTATCGCAGCACTATTTACAATAGCCAAGAAATGGAAGCAACCTAAGTATCCATCTGTAGATGAATGGATAGAGAAGATGTGGTATATATACACAATGGAATATTATTCAGCCACAAGAAGAAAACAAATCCTACCATTTGCAATAGTATGGATGGAGCTAGAGGGTATTATGCTCAGTGAAATAAGCCAGGCAGAGAAAGACAAGTATCAAATGATTTTACTCATCTATGGAGTATAAGAACAAAGAAAAAACTGAAGGAACAAAACAGCAGCAGACTCACAGAACCCAAGAATGGACTAACAGTTAGCAATAGAAAAGGAACTGGGGAAGATGGGTGAGAAGGGAGGGATAAGGGGGAAAAAGGGGCATTATGATTAACATGCATAATATAACAGGTGTGGGGCATACGGGAAAGGCAGTATAACACAGAGAAGACAATTAGTGATTCTATAGCATCTTACTATGCTGATGGATAGTGACTGTAATGGCATATATGGTGGGGACTTGATAATAGGGGCAGTCTTGTAACCATAATATTGCTCATGTAATTGTACATTATTAATAGAAAAATTTAAGAAAAAGAAAACCATTGCTCACAGGCAACTAAACTTACTGTGGTGAGCATTCAGTAATGCATATAATTGTTGAATCAGTATGTTGTACACCGGAAACCAATGGAATATTGTCTATCGACTATATTTCAATTAAAATTTTTTAAATTAAAAAAAGCAAACCATTGTTTTCAATTTCATAAGTCTTAAAAGTTTTTACTGTATGGATTACTATTACTTAATAAAATCCAAAAAAACATATCACAATGATGAAAACGCAAACTCATTTCTATTTATCTTAAATATTATTCATTTGTTATTTTAATTTAGATTTAGTCTTAGAAACATTTTTTTTACTAAATTCATGAAGAGGTACTTTTAGAAATGAAAAACAAAATGGCTAGATTGCCCAATTAACTTCATTTTTCCCATTCGTTGTATCTATCTCATAGCTCCAGGTGGTCTGTTTTCTGTTGGAGACAGATATTCAAAAGCAATGAACATGAGTGAAAATATCTTTGTGCTTCTAATGAGCAGTCACTTAGTCCCATTTGAAACTCCTTGGCCATATGTTTATCATCTTGGTTTATGCTCCAGAATTCCTTGCTCATCCTTCATCATCACTGGATCCCATCATAAATTCTCATTTCCTGAAGTTCCTTACTCTTCAGTGAGTAACGTTAAAATCTCTAAGTGATGACCAAAATTTTCTCTATTTAATATGGATAGACCAAGTATACATATGGGATTTTAGTGACTGAAAGAAAACTTCTATATTTTCAAATTTATTCACTATATATTTTTATAGGGGTGTGTGTGTGTGTGTGTGTGTGTGTGTATTTGCCATTAATCAAAGGTCTGGGGACTTTCTGAAAATGAACAGTTTCCACTCAGGCTTGCAGCTTGCATTTCTGAGTCTGTAGCTACAGATGGCTCACATCAGATGCTTGTTAACCTGGAGGATTCTGCTTGATTGGTTTACAAAGCTTAAGTAAAAAGAACTCCTTCTTTTTGATAATGTAACTATAATAAATGTCTATATTTCTCACAAATTTAAAAATGACTAATATGTTAAGCAAAATGATGAAAACTTACAGTAAAACAAATAACTTTTGATTATTTTGAAGAAAACTATCCCAAGAATAGAAATTGCATTTTAAGCTTGTTAAATACCATTTATTTGTTTTATTAAAACCTCATGTAACATAGATTACTTTAACTTATCTAATAAATATACAGTAAAGTGAGCACAAAATTTATATATATATATAGTGAATGGAACATAAACTTTACTTATCTGATCTACATATATAGAGAGAGAGTAAAGTGAATAGAAATTCTGTTTCAGTGGTATATCATAAGGGTAATGAGAAGAACCCCAAGATATAGTAAATAAACCTCAGTTGCTATGCATCTCTAAAATGAGGTATCTAGAATGTAAAAATACAGTAAATTTTAGTGAGTTAATTGCATTTAAAACTATAGAGGAAAGAGTAATTTCTCAAAAAGATGTAATAAATTCTCAAAATGTGTGTAATAAGTTCTTTTGCATAGATCTAATCCAATAATCCTGAAATTTATGTGAAAACTACAATGGTATGTAGTCTGACCTTATACAGATAGCTGACCAGAACAGGGCCAGAAAGGGACACAAAAATTTCATCAGGGTGGTCCCACATATCCTACAGAAATCACAGGAAATGTTTTCTGTGGCTCTATACTGATTATCAGATAAGTCTTCTAAATGGCTCAACTCCTTTGTTCCCCATGGTCACCTACTGCATTAATGCACAGAATATTGTATTCAACACTGGTTGTCTTTAATGTGTTCTCAGAGAATCTTATCTAGTGCTGGCAGAATTAAAAGCGCTCATGCATAGCTTAATAATTTATTTTTGACACCTTAATATTTACTAGTTCTTTTTGAAGGATTATGTCAGAAGTAGGAAAAGCCAATGTTCTTGTGTTACAGAAGCTCCCTTTCAGTTTCCGAAATATGGGAATGCTCTTTTTACACCTAAACGTTATAGCAGGCTGTTCTCTTTTTCTAGAACACTGTCCTCCCCACACCTCACTGCTTAACCAGTACTCAGGCTTCACACCTCAGCTTAAATATCACTTCCTCAGTGAAGCCTACCTTGATCTCTCTATGTAAATGAAGCTTCTCCAGTAATATTTTCCAATTATATTGTTTTCAAAGCATCTAACCCCACCTTTGTAATTGCATATTTATTTGTGTGATTATGTCTTTGGTGTCTGCCTTTTCAATCATCTGCATGTATTTCCAGGACTTCGACCTTATCTGTTTTGTTCACCACTGACTTCCCAGTTCCTAGTAGGTTCCAGGACCATCTTGTACTATTGTACAGATTGTTAAGTACACAAGGGTATCTCCGGAGGGGAACAATGGTTTGACTCCACTGTATGCAGCATGTGCCCGCACTCTCCCGGGTGCAGGACTGTGACCTCCTGGAGGTGTACCTTTTATCACTTACACAAAAGTACCATATGGATGAATGCTGGCTGTTCTAAGTACCCAATACATGGTGACAGAAATAATCCACTTTCATGGCAACTTTGCAAATCACTGCACTAGAAGAACTCCTTTTAATTTTTTGTAACAATTACTCTAATTATTGGCTGAATATGAACAAATACTTCCAGGTGCATTCATACTAATTCACTTATATGCCTGAAAATGTTATCCTTAATTGTAGCAGTGTTGATAACAATATGCAAAATCCTTTATCTGACTTTCAGGCAATTCTGTGTTTCATAGCCTTGGCAGGGAAATGGCTACCATTAAAAAAAAGTCCATAAAATAATTAATTGCCCATTTGCATGCCATCTACTCATGTTATCTACTTGGCACAAATTGGACTTTACAAATTTTGTAATATAAATGAACTCTGTTTAACTTTGCCACTTGGTCTGGGTATCTGTCTCATCAAATTCTGTTTGGGATCATGAGACTAAGAGAAACTATCTGAATGGATCAGTAACGGAAAATTAAAAGTACAACTCATAACACATCCCTCACTACCAGATTTGCAGTATTATCATATTAAATATCATATTTAAATCATCAAAAAGTTGGTTAGTTTTTTTTTTATGTGAATAATGTCCAAGTATGTAGGGGAAAAAGGTGTATCACAGGAAAGCAGTTGGGCAAAAAGAAAAGGAAGTTTGGTTATCTTAAAGTATTTTTAAAATATGATTTTTATTTTGTTAGAATTTTCTTTAAAGAAAAAAACCTATTTCATTATACAAAGACACACCCAATAGGGTAGTCTGGGATGGGAGGAGTAGGGGATCAGATCTTTATATTTAGGATCACACGTTGATGGGAAATGCTGCCACATAGAGATATCAAAATATTTGATAGTTGTATGTCTCAGCAACAGCTTTAATCGCCCCGGAAAGCAGACGCAGACAGGTCCATCTGCCAGTGCTCATTACTTCCCCAGCAGAACCACACACCTGAGGTGAATCAAATCTGGCCAAGAGCATATTGAGGTCAATTGTCAGCAAACTTCAGTTATTCCTGGATGAACCTGAGGTTGCTGCAAATGGCCAAGATCATTTCTCCATCTGTTTCTGGTGAATGTTTGCTGTTCACTGTCATTGGGATGCAACATGAATCATTTACAAGCAAAAGATCACACTGCAAAGGCCACAATGTGCTCGATTAATTTAATGTACCTGAGGGGATGTGCTAGCAAATATTGCTTCCTATCTGGTAGCATGTTGATACAACATTGTAATCATGTGAAACATTTAAAATCTTAGAAGATGCCTTTTGGAAAGATGGAAGAAGTTATAATGATGAGCTCAATTTAGAAAACTATAGAGTTTAGTTTTTTTAGTGTTAAAATGTAGGTTCATCATACACAAAAAAATCTGTCCTATTCATAATTAGTGTTCACAGCAAGAAAAGTATTTTGAAAACAAAACATTTTTAGGATGATGGTGTGGGGAAAATGGCAGTTCCTATGGCCAGGATCTTCACCTGACCCTAAACTACTTGATGATGTAACTGGCCTGCGGCTAGGCTACTGCTCCCACACCCGTGGGCAATAAGCTATTGTTGACTGTGTCACTATACAAAGAGCTCTGCCCAGTGCTCTGGGTGGAGGCAGAGATGGAGGTGGGTTATGGACCTGCAGATTGTGGGATCCAGGCATGATTCTAGTACTTGACCTATTGCTGGGAAAATAAAGCCGGTATAAACCCTTTTAGCCCGGCTATTTAGAACGTTCTATTGTCATTCCTCAGTCTCATTGAATCCACAGTGAATTTGCCTGGGGCTGAAACTCTCAGGCAAGACAGATGGCATTTAAAGACTATGGAAAGGGACATATTATCTCCAACTGGTTACAGGAAAACAAGTATCTTATGGCAATCTGACTTTTCTCATCTTGTACTGATGAATAGATTGAGATGAATGAAAAATATTAATAGTAGTAATGAGCACACCATGACATTTACTAACAAATGTTTAACCATTACTCTCTCTCTCTATATATATGTATATATGTAGAAGAATTGGAAAGGTGTAAGGGTTATAGTTTCAAACGTATTCCATTCTTCCATCGCATGAATAGACACTTGTATTTCTAGGTACTGATGAGTCTTAGGTAGGCCGTGTTGCATCTTCTTCTGAGACGCAATTTAGTACATTACTTGCTGACAAGCAGTGAGTTTAACACTCTGTATTATTTTTCTACCCACCCAAATTGAAATTTAGCTGTAATAATTATTCAAAAGATATTAATAGCTTAGATCTTAGGGCTTCTGGAATCAGAACCTAGGAAGCTATTTGCATTGCAATTTGGCTTCCACTGCTTTCGGATATTGGCACTTCAGCTGTCAGCTAGATTGTGAACTCCTCGAGGGAAGAACAATGTTTATTTAGTGTTTGTGTTCTCTACAGGGCCTGGTGTAATTTTATACGCAAAATAACATTTCAAGAAAAGTTTGTTGCTTTGTTGCTAAAGAGGACTTTTTCCTGTTCATATTGATGGCTCATGCAAATTTGCAAAGAAACAGAGAACCATTAGATGGGACTTAGCATTACAGGAAACTTCAGAGCCTGCCCAACCCCTATCATGATAATGATCTTTGACGCTACCTGAGAGTTCCATGACCTCTTTTCTGCGTACGGTCCTTCCCAAGTCAGAGGAAATGTGCTTCCTCCATAAATACTTGAATGACTAGCTGAGGTAGATGTCATAGTACTCTCTTCTCTTCTTTCTCTTTTTCTCCCACAAAGTGTCTTTTTTTTTTTGTATTTTGTTTCAATCATGACATTAAAGTGTCATGGCTCCTCAACTTGACTGTATTTTCCTAAAAGATGGAAACAATTGCATACATTTCATTTCCACATGTTTTTATAGTTAATAACCAACTGAGGGTTATACAGAAATAAAGAGAAGTATAATTATCATATACATACATCACCATGGACATACATACTTAAAATCAACTTAAATATTTCTGCATAGGAAGACATGGGATTTGATCTAAATGTTCTTCAGTTTTCTAGAGAAAACCCAGTGCATAATCAAATCAGAATCAAACAGAAAATGTTTAAAAACATAAAAATTTTAAATGGTAATTTTCCCAAATATTTCAAAGATAAAACAATCCTCTGAAGTCTCTAAACACTAACTTTCTAAAAATATATGCTCCCTGGTCTATTAGGGTTTGTTATTTCACTTTGAAAGCTTATTAGATAAGACCAAAGGGAAAGACATTAAAAATTGAGAAATGTGGCCAAGATTCTATTTATATGTTATGGAAAATTCAACAAAAATAAGTGAATAATAAAATGTCTCCATAATCTAAACTTTCTGATTTAATGGGCCACATTAATTTCCTGGTCTGGCAGAATTCTATAACAAATAAAGATAATTACTGAATACTCTTTAAAGATAAAAATGCACATAGAAATCTAGGCCATAAATAATACCAATATTGGCCAACACTTAATTTTAATGCAATCAGTTGGCATTTTTAAGTAGTGGTCATTAAAATCTGATAGGCAATATATTGAAGATATAGGTGATTATGCATTCAGAATCATATTAAACATTTATTAACTTACAGATAGAAATAATCTTAAACATTTTTTTCTTTCTCAAAATATTTCAGCTTTGGGCTAGATCATTCAGAATATATGACACTTCATTTTATAAGTACCTGGTGAATGGTACCTATGGTGAGTCTGTCCTCTCAGTTTGTTTCATAAGTAGAAAAATGCTTGTCATTTATCAGTAAAAGAATACATATGAGAAGAATCATATTCATTTTATGTACCATGGCTTTAAGACACAGTAAAAACTTCCCTTTAGAGGCATAAAATGTCCCCAAAATGAGCCTTTATCATTCAAAAGATGGTATTAAAATACAGGCAGGGTTAGTTCTTTTCAGACAGTTTCATTTAGCTGTAGTCAAGGAATAAATCTCTTACTCTTAGTGAATTTTCATGTAAAACGAGTATGATTTTTATTTACCACACAAGAAGCAGTGAACAGTAATCTCTTAATGGTAATAAAGTATTCTGTAAAGGAAAAAAAAAGAAAAATGCTACTTAATTGCTAAGTGCAGATAATAAAGAAATAATCACATAACCCTAGGTTAAATCTTCAGAATGTCCATTTCATGTTAGCTGGCAGCCTCCGCTGCCTTTTGGCAATGCTGCTGTGAAGGGTCAAGAGGCTGGGGGGGGGAGCGTCGTAGTGGGACGGGTCTGCAGGCACTGTCTGATGGTCATGTTTAAGTCCTAGGTCATACAGGGTTCTAAGGGGCTCTTTTGTCAGCATTTGCTACATCTGAATTGAGCTCTTGTGAATATGGGACCGTATGTTTTATATTCTTCAAGAATATTAAATTCACAACTACATCAACCTCTACTGTCTGTGAGAACAATAACCAACCATCAACAGTACCATGATGGACCCGCATAATAACTTATGGGAAATTAAAGGTAAACATGGCATTATGAATTCAATAACTGTTTTATACAAAACGGTTTTCACGTTGGCATTTCAGTACTGGTTGCTCTGCAGTGAGAGAAGACTAATTGCATTCTTCTTTGGTAACTAAACAAAAAAAAAACCAAGAAGTCATAAATATTGTCTGAAGGATATCTTTAAAATATAAAGGGACAGCTGCAATGTCAATTCAAATTAACATTGCTAATATTTAAGGCACTGCTTAGCATTCTAATTGAATCTATTCCTTTGTGAGTACCATTTTGATTCATTTCCAATAGTTCTCTTTGAGAACTGGGATACAATATTAAAGGTAATGTAAATGCTCATGACAGGCCTCCTTAAAAGTGATGAGGTGAAATTGTAAAGTCTTCTAGTCGTGGTCTCCCTCTTCTTTCCAAAGCCTCTGAAAACATCACAGTTCTATATTCTTCAAAGTTTAAGACTAAAGTTTTCCCTCCATGATGGAAAATATCAGCACAGTGTGGGAGGGTTGCAGTTGATAAAGGAGGGCATTAGTTAGACATAAAATGAAGAGATTAATTCTCATGTAGATTGTTTGCAATCCTTTTATTTGTGGTCAGATTATTTTACTTTAAAACATTTCACTCATCATAATGTCTCAGTTCTTTAATCTGTCCATCCCCGGTAATCCACATTTGACTGCTTCTTCATTACAATTTATTATAGTGCACTTTCTGCAGCTTCTTTTCTGCACAATTTTCCTTTAGTTACTGATTCCCGTGCAAATGAATATGCACCCCAAATATTTAACTCAAATATGGCAAATGTCTTCTCATTCACAAAAGCAGATGTCTCCCGTGGTTACACCTTATGAATGCACAATAGCTATGAAATTGCAAAGAGGACACCTGGAAAAAGCTCAATAAATATATATGAACTCAATATGCCAATTTTATTATTTTAACACCAATACTGGACTCATAATCCCTGTCCAAACATGACACAGTAATTATATTTTCATTAAAAAAAAGGCATGGCTTGTTAGCTTAAAAGGTAGTCTCACAGCCCTCCCCCATTACATGTTCCCTAGATTTTGCTACTAGATGGAGGGAGAACCAGCTGCTGAACCACCTGGGAGCTTGTTAGAGACAGAATTTCAAGACCTGCACAGACCTACAGAATCAGTTTGCTTCTAACAAGATCTCAATGTGATTCACAGGGGCTTTAAAGTTTGAAAACATTGCCCTAAAAGTACACCCACAGTCCCTGAATTTTTGAAAATACTCTTTCAAAGGCTCTTTAATTGCTTCAAATCTCCATCTGCTTCACTGTTCCATTCTTCTCAAACAACTCCTGAAAAATTCTCCACGATGTTGATAGCTTATCCTAAAGGACCTACAGTGATAAAAATCTTTATGTACAAATCTACTCACACATTTTGTTTTTATTGTGGATAGACTGTTAGGAGGATACTTTTATGGTTCATGATATGAACTATAAACCAGTTGTTTAAAAATAGTTTAAAAAATAACAACTGGAGATGAGAATTCCTCTTATCTAGACAGCATGGAGAATCATCTTTTTAAAACTTAAAAACAATTATGTCATAGTTTTATTTTGCTTTTCTTTACTAGTGAGTCTGAGCTTCATAAAGCAAACTTATTAGTTATACTCTCTGTTTTGTGATTTATCTATATTTTGCAGCCATTCCCTACTTCAGTCTGAAAATTATTCATTATTTGGTGGTTTCAATCTATATACTCAGGATGCTAACTAGATGACAATAGCTTATCTGTCATAGTCATCAAGGATTCATGCCCATTTGAGGGACCTATCTGTAAGAATAAAGAATGTGTTCCTTAGGTAGTTTACAAAGTTAAACAATGGGTCCAGTAGACAAGTAGAACAGTATACTGAGAATGACTAAATAAAAATATGCTGTCTTGCCTGAGGGTTTCAGTCTCAGGCAAGTTCACTATGGATTTGGTGAGACTGAGAAATGACAACGAAACATTCTTGAGTTGAAAGGGTTTATACCCACCTTTATTCTAACAGCGGTAGGTTGAGCACTAGAATTACATCTGCATCCAGCAGACTACTGGTCCATAATCCACCTCTGTCTCTGCCTCCACCCAGAGCTCTGGGTGGAGATCTTTATATTGTGTGTGTGTGTGTGTGTGTGTGTGTGTGTGTGTATACGTATATACATACATCTATAAAAGCTCTTTATATATCAGCCAATAATAGCTTATTGGTAACAGGCGTGGGAGCATTAGCCTAGCAGTAGACCAATTACAATATCAAGTAGTTTAGGGTCAGGTGAGATCCTGGCCATAGGAACTTCCATTTTCCCACATATGGAATCAGAGTTTATAAACTATAACATGAGTGTACACAATGGTAAATCTTCTGAGCTACCATTTTTAGTTATTATACATCATGGTTCTACATCTGGCTCCAAGAAAATATTTAAAAATTCTAAGGTAGAGGAACAAAGACCCAGAATGGCCAGTGGAATATTGAAGCAGAAGAACAAAGTTAAGGGAAAATGCTACCTGCCTTTGAGACATTCTATAAAGATATCACGATCGAGACAGTGTGGTATTGGTAAAAGAATAGACCAATAAATCAATAGAACAGAACAGACCCACATGGATATAGTCAGTAGAACTTTGACTACAGGGACCAAAGCAATACAATAAAGCAAAGATCATCTTTTCAACAATGGTTCAGGGACAACTGGACATCCAAATGCAAAGAATGAATGAAGACACAGACCTTACACCTGTCACAAAATTTACTCAAAATGAATCAGACTTAAACACAAAATGCAAAACTATAAAACTCCTAGAAGAAAACAGGGAAGAAAATCTAGATCACCATGGGTAAACGATAATGTCTTTTTAGACATAATGCCATGAGCACAGCTCATGAAACAAATAATTTATAAGCTGGACTTCATTTAAATTAAAGATGTCTGCTCTGTGAAAGACAATGTCAAAAGAATAAGAAAACAAGTCACAGACTGGAATATAATATTTGCAAGTCACATCTGATAATGGACTGTTCCCTAAAATATAAAAAGAACTATTAAAACTCTCAACAATAAGAAAACAAAGAACCTGATTTTAAAAAAGGACAAAAGCCTTAACAGACACCTCACCAAAGAAGATATGCAGATAGAAAAATAAACACATGAAAAGGTATGCCACCAGATCAGGGAAATGTAAATTAAAACAAAAATGAGATACAACAAAATACCTATTAGAACAGTAAAATTCCAGAACAGTGACAATACCAAATGCTGCTGAGGACATGAACTAACAGGGACTCTCTCATTCAGTGCTGGTGGGAATGCAAAACGGCACAGCCACTGTGGAACAGTTTGTCAGTTTTTCACAAAACTAAACATACTTCAGCCATATGATCTAGCAATCACGGTCCTTGGTATCTATGCCAAGTAGATGAAACTGTGTCCTCACAGAAACCTGTACATGGATGTTGACAGCAGCTTTATTCATGATGGACAACACTTAGAAGCAACAATGATATCCTTCCATAGGTGAATGGAGAAGCCATGGTACATCCAGACAATGGAATATTATTCAGCCCTAAAATGAAATAAGCTATTAAGCCATGAAAAGACATGCAGGAACCTTAAATGCATATTACTGAGTGAAAGAAACCTGTCTGAAAAAGCTACATACTGTATGCTTCCAACTGTATGACATTCTGGAAAAAGCAGAACTATGGAGACAGTCAAAAGATTAGTGGTTGCCCAGGGTTGAGGGGTAGGAATGAAACAATAGGTAGGGCACAGAGGATTTTTAGGCAAGGGATATATGAGAAATCTCTGTACCTTCCTCTCAATTTTGCTGTGAAAGTAAAACTGTTCTAAAAATATAAAGACTAGGCCTCTGTACATGCTGGATAATTGTTGATAGAAGAATGAAAAAAGTTAACAACCATCTTCACAAAAATGACCTCTAATTTTGCATATATGGAGTTTTAACACATTTAAATAAAGGAAAATTAAGTATTTTTATACAGTGGGGTTTTTCAAAATGAACCATCAGAACAAAATCACAGTTAATAGCTCTCTGGACATTCCTAATAGAGGACATGTATTTGCAAGTTGTCACTTGATTTACAGACAATAATTTCATTATAGTTCCCATGTCCTGTGTTTCCATTTTGATCTTTCTCTTAATATATACTTGCCACTAATTTTATTAAAATATTAGTCCACTCTTCTAAATATAAAGCTTGGCTACAATCCCATATAGTTGTCCTATATTTTCATATAAGGCTTCCTTATGCACAAATATGCACATTAGGCATATTTGTCTGTATTTCTAAACACAAATATTTTCACAAGCAAAATGCCATCATACAGAAATAACACCCACTGCTCACTTATGCAGACTTTTCAGGATTCTTGATATCTTTTAAGATACAGAATAACTGCCCATGTGCTAAACAAATGATTATGAGTTTGGTAGTAGAATTTATTCAAGAGAGTTTATTCAACTGACTTATTTGTTCATGAGCTCATGTATGGTGGATGTGGGCTCACATAGTCTCTGAAAGCAAGCTGAAGCACATAGTGTGTCTTGCCTTTTTCAGAAAGCCAGTTTTCCCTACTAGTAACTTATATTTCCATCCTGCCCTGTGAGGGGCTAATTCCATCCCTTAGTGCCTTTATCATAAACATTTTGTGGCTTCTAAAAAGAAGTACTATACAAACTTTCAGCAATAATTTATGAAGAAAAGAAACATTCCCAGATTGTTTGAAAATAGAATAGGCAGTAAAAAAAAAGTGTCTATAAACAAAGCACATAAGGGTTGTACAGGGTAGTTTGCTAGGAAACAAAACTGATCCCTTGGGTGATGTCAGAGAACAACTAGAAGGGAAGTTTTTGCAGAGCAGCCAGAAAATAACCATGAAAACAATTCCCAAATATCTGAATCAGCAGCAATTTAACTCTGCTCCTGTATCTTACAAAGAAACTTTTAATAACACAGTAAATCTACTCCAAGATAAACTTTTCCATCTGCTGGTTGAAGATCAAATTTTGATCTTTATTAGTTATAAAAATCATGAATTTATTTGTATGTATGTGTGTGTGAATATGTTTTCTGTGATGGGCACATTATTAACTGAAGGCATAATTTACTCTCTTCAAATTATAATACATATGACTCGAATCAGCAACCACATTTTAAAAATAATACTTTAAAGTGTAAATCAAATTAACAATACATACTGCTTTTGAAAGTTACTCATTTTATTATATCATGATTAAATACACTTCTGTATCTCAAAACATAATATGATAGTTTCTTTACCTGTGGTTTCACTTGCTGCATATCAGTGATCCACGGCCAGCCAGGATGGACAGCCAGTGACCCTCCCACTGACAAGTGCTCAGAAGGTTAATAGCCTAATGCTCGGTCACAGTGCCCACATCACCCGCCTCCCCCGGCGTTTCATCATCTCACATCATCACCAGAAGGGTGAGTGAAGAACAATAAGGTATTTTGAGAGAGAGACCATATCCAACTAAACTTTTATTAGAGTATACTGTTATAATTATTCTATTTTCATATTATTTATTGTTCATTTCTTATTGTGCCTAATGTATACATTAAAGTTTATTATAGGTATGTATATATAGGAAAACATATAGTATACATAAGATTTGGTATTATCCATGGATTCAGGCACCCACTGGGAGGCCTTGGAACACACTCCCTGTGGATGGTAAGGGGGAACTACTGTATATTTTATCTGTCTCTTGAAAAACTTCATAATATATACGGTATGGAGAAAGGTAACCTCTGCTTGCTTGTTTTTACAGGCACTGTGGTATTGCACTTCAAAAAACTGTACTTTTTTTTGCTCCACTTTCAAAACAGCCATTGGTTTGCTATTCATCAGAAAATATTAATAATAACATATTATTCAGAGAATCTTAAACTTCAATTTAGAAATCAGATTAAGAAATTAACAGCAATCAAAAACATAACATTAACCACAATGTAGCATCTTCAATCTAGTAAGAAAATTTGTTTGGCAATCTGAAAATGGTGTTGAATAAATGAGCACAAAAGGCGGTTATTCTTCAGAGTAAAATCTTACTTCCTAAGAATTTCACAAGCCTTACACTTAGTCTGTCAACTCCTTATATGTTTTCACAAATTTCCTACACACGTTACACCTCACCTGTCTAAGCACATCCTTGTCCTTCTCACTGCTCCTACCTAGGTAGGCATGTCACACATCTCCCGCTAGCCTAACAGGCTTTTTGTATATGGCCATAATGTGATTGACCTTTCCATGCCTGGAGAGATCCAGCCATGATCCCTGGGATGTGCCTTTTTCCTCTCTGGAGGGTCCTTCCCTCCTCCAGTTTCAAGGAGCTCCTTCAGGGGTATGTCAGTGTGCTCACAGACCATCATCCGGTGTGCTTTCTCACACCTGCTTTTCTGCATGCACTTATTGTCTCGGGCTTCTGCATTGTGTCATTGTAAAGCTTCTGCCATGGTCAAGTCCACCCAGCCCCCCAGGCACTCCTTAGACCACCACTTCTGGTGCCCCCGTCCTTCCACAGGTGTCCCATTCTGGAATCTCAGATCTCCTCTCATCGCTGTTCCCAGCGCCACCACATGGACGCTGCTTGCCACAGGTGACCAGTCAACACTTCTGCTGCAGGAACATAATGTGTGCTTCCATTAATCTGAGAGAATACAGCCATCCCTGCTGTACTCATGGGCCACTAGATGTCACACCATTGATTCAGAGCCTATAGCCTGCCAGCAGTGAATAAGAAAAATGCACTGTGTCAATGCTCTCATGGACCTTAAGTTCTTGTGGATGAGATAAACAATAGACACAAATATAGGTACAGATCATTACCGATTTCAGAAAAAGGAGATATAACAAAGTATCATGCAGAGATGGAGAAGTCGTAGGGTATTATTTTTAGAAATAGCTCCAAATAGTTCATTCACCATCCTGCCATTTTCAAAATAAACACAGAAAAGCAGATTATATAGGTCATACACAAATTCACATGCACAGATAGTCTTTGTGCAAATAAATGGATACTTATGCAAAGAAAGTGAATGTACTAACCTCTGGACTTAAGTTTATGGCTGATGTTCTGCTGTTGTGTGTTCTGATATCCTTTTTCTTTCCTACAGTTCATACCTCTTCTGAAACTGCCATATTTTAAAAGTCTTATGTTGAAAAACCATAACCATTTTGTCATAAAGACAAGCAGAATTGATTGAGTTGGAGTAGTTAAAAAAGCAGTATTATTGCCTTAGCCACTGGAATGTTGTTCATTATTAGAAACTAAGAAACAAAAATATTTTAGCAGAAAGGCAATAATGGTAAATGCTCTTAACTTTCTTTCTGATTCTAGATGGATACTGGTAAAAATGTGGCCTTGTAAGGAATAGTTGAGACTATATGAGAAGTTAGAGAGGCTAGATTCACAAATACCCATATCACATACATTAAAAAGTAAGTATTTCCATAAGACTGAAATCTACTAAAAAAATGTCTCATAGAATATTAGAGTTCCATAGAACACAGATTGGAAATTATATACTTAGTTCTTACAGTGAATGGGAATTGCACTGTTATATTCTGCAGAGATATACTTAGTTCTTACAGTGAATGGAAATTGCACTGTTATATTCTGCAGAGCAGATAACTCTAAGCATACATGCATTTACAAAACAATTTAGGGATTGTTGAATATGAGAAACAGCATACAAAGGAAAGAACATTATATTCATATTTAGAAAAGATAAAATACTAGTCCTGACTTTTTCAGTAAAGTCATTTGAAGAGATCATTTAGCTTCACAGAACTTGGAGAGGCTTGAACAAGGTGCCTTATAGAGCTTTTCCATGTAGAACTGCATGACATGGTTTTATCATGCAAATAAATTCAGAAAAGTATTTCCAGCTTTTCTTAAATATTTTGATACAATTTAAATTTCTTAGGATTTTAAAGTTTGCCAACTAAAACAGAGGTAACCTAGTCCAGACCCTTTTATTTTATGGACAAGGATACCAGTACTCCAGAATTCTGAGTATCTCAAGTTTTCAGAGCGACATCATGGCAAAGACTAAACTGAAAACTACGATTTAGCAGATTATCAGTGTGCAAATTTGATAGGATTCCACTATAGGGCAACTTAAACCAGATGCAGTTATTTCCTTATTTTCCTTCTTTCTGTGTACATTAAAGTTTGAATTGGCAGAAGACTTCTAGCCACCAACTAACTTTAGAAATCTTATCGTGCATATAACATTAAACAGCAACAATAACAGGAGTGTCCCAGTGACTGTGGGGGAAGTGGAGCTCCTGATATTCAGAAAAGAAATCCTCCATCTATGGCTTGTGATCCGCTGAAGTCGTGGGAGAAATCCTAGCCATTCTAGGGTTGTGAGGAATGAGGAGCATAGAGAAAAGACAGAAGGCAGAGCACAAAGCTGGGGGCAGCCAGGACCGCTTTGTTCTTGCCATAAAATAGGGAACTAGAGAAAATTAATTAACTCAAATATTCATAACAGATCAAATCACAGGTCACCCAGAAAGAGCAAAGTATGAACTACTATAGGTATAAAATTGCCAACCTTAGGTATATGGAAAGCCCAAGGATGACAACCAATGGTGAAGCAAAAAAAAAAAAAAAAAAGATACATCAGTTGGAGAGATAAACCACTATGAGGAAAATATGTTGTTAAGCCTAGATAAGTATGGACTATAAAAATCAAATGATTCATGGGGGGCCAAACCCAGGGAACTAAAATACTAAATGAAACCTTTCATGGGTAAGGTTTGCCAGAAATAGCAACATTCAGAGTGTTCAAGGTCTTGTAATGTTTGGAGGCAGGTAAAAGCATGTATTACTTTAGATGTTTTTTAGGTACACACTGTAAAAATATATCAGTGAGCATTACCATGATAGAAAGAGGCCATCCAGCCTCTAAGTTCAGCTCGTGCAAAAAGGTAAAGAAGACACAAACCTACAAGACAGATGAAGAGGAAGAAGGGCAAGGGAAGTCTACTGGGGAAATTAATGAAGATAAGGCAAAAGATAAATTAATTAGAGGCCTAAAACTTTTAAAATCCAAATATTTAAATGTGAAAAAAGCTTTAAAAATAAAATTCCCTTTTAAATGGAATAATCTGATTAATAGATAAATTCCTTTTTTTTATTGAAGTACAAGTGACATATAATATCCTATTAGTGTCAGGTGTACATCATAGTGATTTGGTACTTTTACACCAGAGTGGGGAGGTTTTAGAGGCAGGCAAAGTAGGCGAAGGTGACTAAGGAGATAGATTTCTTGTATAAGCATGAAATTGATACACAGTGTGTAAGAGATATCCTGAATTTGAAATTACTCAGAAAAAAATCAAAGCAAAGAAAAATAAATATGCTGATAATTATTAACAGTCACGAGACAGCTATTTATATTTATTAGGCATTCACTAAAAGCATCCTGAACATAGAGACTTGGTCTCTTTTCTTGCTATTTCTCTGGTACCCCACATACAGTAAACAGCTAATAAATATATGTTGTCTAAATCGATAGATACACATTTATATATTAGATACATAAATACTTTGATTGGATGTGTATACACCCAATTCATGAAAAGCAGTTGTCTTTGAGAGATTACAAGAAAAGAATAACAGAAGGAAAAGAAAATTCACCAAAATATTCAATGATGTTTATATTTATAAACACCCAAATCCATTATCTTAGATATCCTGTTTCTTGTCCAAATAAATATTATCACAAGTAATAAAGAATATGAATTCATGGCTACCTCCTTTATTGTGTTCTTTAGTACCTTAGAATTAAAATTCCAGGAAAAAGATGGCAGTGTAAGAAGGCAAGGCAAAAAACTCCTCCCCAATTCACATATAACATGAAAATATAACAAGCAAATACCACTAAACCTGAAAATGATCTGAGACTGCAGAATTAACTACCTACATCTGGGAAGGAAGACACCACAGAAAGGGGTAAAGTTGCAAAGCCACAATCTGGTGGGACCCAAGCCCACAGGCAGGAAGAAGAGTTATGGAGTGAAGATGGAGTGGGGACTCAGGACTGCTGAACACCTGGCCCAGGAGATCTGCTCTGGGAACATGTGAACCCACATTACATGGTGCTCTGGAGATTAGTGGGGTTGGAAAGCAAAGACAGGCAGAATACTGAGACAGACTGAGATTCTAGCCACTCTGTAAAACAGGTACACAGTACCAGCCCCCAGAGATGAAAGAAAAGCGGGCAGTTTGAAATATTACCCAGCAGTGAGAGGGACACCAGAGGGACAAGGATTACACAGGGATCTCTGCTCAGGAGAAAGGGCAGGTTGGCAATATCTCCAGAGCCTGCTCTCAGCCCAAAAGTTTAGGAAATCTGAGGAGCTTCAGATGCTCCATCACCCTCTCTTGCAATGCAGTCCTGAGGCTTCTCCCTGTGGTTTGCCAGCCAGCAATGGAATCAGACTTTACTCCCAGGTACACAGAGGGAAACTCTCCCACCTTTCTCAACCCTGCTTGCAGGGGAACAGCCTGTGAAAGCCAGCACTGGGAGTTCCCTCCTCCAGGTAAACACCAGTCCCACTTGACTGTGGCCCCTACCATTGCAGCAGGCTGGACAGAGGACAGCTCTGCCCACAGCAACTCCAGCAGAGTGTCCCCAAGTATTGTCCCTGCTCATGTGATCAGCTGATGGCCCACACAGCCCAGCTGAAAACAGATCACTCCAAGCCAGAAAGGAAGGTACCCTGCCCACTTCACACCAACAGCTGGGGCTACTTCACAGGAAATTGAGCTTCTAGGCACTAGAGGGCACCTCCTACATAAAGCTATTATTGCATAACAAACACTAAAAAAATAGAAGACACAGAGGAATTTGGTCTAAACACACTACAAGACAAAACCCCAGAAAGAGGGCTGAGTGATACTGAAATCAATATACTTGATAAAAACTTCAAAGTAAAAGTCATAAACATGCTCACAGATCTACAGAAAAAATATTCAAGATCTCAGGGAGGACCTCAACGAAAAGATAGAAGACCCCCAAAAAAGTCATTCAGAGCTGAATAATACAGTATCTTAAATGAAAAATACAATGGAGGGGATTAATAGCAGGCTTTCAAAGGTTGAGGAAGTTGTGACTAGAGATTCAGGAGCAAGGGAACAATGAAGCTGAAAAGCAGAGTGAAAAATGGATCCCCAGGAATGAGAGAATAATAAGAGGGCTGTGTGACTAATCCAAATGGAACAGTATTCACATTATAGGAGTACTAGAAGAAGGAGAGAAAAATGGATAAAATGTCTCTTTGAGGAAATAATTGTTAAAAACTTCACTAATCTGGGGAAGGAAATAAACATTCAGGTCATGGAAGCACAGAGATCTAACAAAAGGAACCCTAGGAAGACAACACCAAGACATATAATAATTAAAATGGCAAAGATCAAAGACAAGGAGAGAGTACTGAAATTTTCGAGAGGAAAAAAAGATTGCTTATAAAGGAAACCCCATCAGGCTATCAGCAGACTTCTCAGCGGAAATTTTACAGGCCAGAAGGGAGTGACAAGTTATATTCAATGTAATGAAACAGAAGAACCTCCAACAAAGAATCCTCTACCTGGCAAAATTATCATTTAAATTTGAAGCAGGTATTCAACAATTTTCAGATAAGCAAATTTGAAGGAATTCACCACCACTAAGCCAGCCCTACAGGATATGGTAAAGAAACTGCTCTAGATGGAAATGTTCCTAAGGCTAAACAGCTGTCAACAGAGAAATTAAACCCACAGTAAAGGAAGTAGACCAATTAATTACCAAGCAAGTATGAAATTAAATCAGCTACTCAAAAAAGCAGTCAAGGGATACACAAAAAGTGCAGAATATGACACCTAATATATAAAGTGTAGAGGAGAAAGAAGAAGAAGAAGGAGGTGGGGGAAGTACCTTTAAATTGTGTTTTAAATAGAATAATCAGTGATTTAAGACAGACAATTAGATTGTAAGGATTCTATCTTTGAACATTTGGTACCCAGAAATCTAAACTCCACAATGGCAAAAAGTACATATCTATCAAAAAGCAACTGAAATGTAAATGAGCTGAATGCACCAATCAAAAGACATAGAGTGGCAAAATGGATAAAAAACAAGACCCATCTATATACTGCCTACAAGAGACACATTTCAAACCCAAAGACATACATAGACTAAAAGTGAAGGGATGGAAAAAAGATATTTCATGAAAGTAATAGGGAGAGAAAAGCAGTAGTTGTAGTACTTATATCAGACAAAATAGATTTCAGAACAAAGACAGTAACAAGAGACAAAGAAGGACTTACATAATGATAAAGGGGTCATTCTAACAAGAGGATATAACCATTATAAATATCTACCCAAAATAGGAGCATCTACATATGTGAAACAAGTACTAACAGAATTAAAGGTGGAAATAGAATACAATGCACTCATTTTAGGGGACTTCAGCACACCACTCACTGCAAAGGACAGATCAACCAGAAAGAAAATAAGGAAGGAAACAGAGGCACTGAACAATTCATTAGAACAGATGGATCTAACCTGTATCTACAGAACACTCCACCAAAAAGCAGCAGGATACACATTCTTCTAAAGTGCACATGACACATTATCTAGATTAGATAACATATGTGGCCACAAAAAGAGCCTCAGTAAATTCAAAGAGACTGAAATTTTATTAAGCATCTTCTCAGATCACAATGGTATGAAACTAGAAATAAATTACAGAAAGAAAGGAAGCCCACAAACACATGGACACTTAACAAAATGCTCCCAAGTAATGAATCAATGACCAAATTAAAACAAACATCAAACAATATATGGAAACAAATGAAAACAACAATTCAACACCCCAAACCATGTGGGATGCAGTGAAGGCAGTTCTAACAGGAAAGTACATAGCAAAATAGGCTTACCTCAGGAAACTAGAACAATTCCAAATGAGCAGTGAAAAGGCACAATTAATTAAACTAAGTAAAGAAGAACAAATGAGGCCCAAAGTCACTAGAAGGACATAATAAAGATCAGAGCAGAAATAAATAAAATGGAGAAGAATAAAACAATAAAAAGAATCAATGAAACCAGGAGCTGCTTCTTTGAGAAAATAAACAAAATAGTTAAACCCCTAGCCAGACACATCAAGAAAAAAATTGAGTGTACACAAACAAACAGAATCAGGAATGAAAAAGGAAAAATCACTACAGACACCACATAAATACAAAGAATTATTAGAGAATACTGTGAAAAATTATATGCCAACAAATTAGACTACCTAGAAGAAATGGACAACTTTCTAGAAAAATACAACCTTCCAAGAAGAAACAGAAAATCTGAACAGACCAATTACTAGCAATGTAATTGAACTGATAATCAAAAAACTACATAAGAACAAAACCCCTGGACAAGATGGCCTCACTGCTGATTTTATCAAGCATGTAGAGAAGAGCTAAAACCAATCCTCTATAAAGTATTTCAGAGTAGAATATGAGAGAATACTTCCAAATTCATTCTATGAAGCCAGAGTCACTTTAATACCAAAATCAGACAAAGACACCACAAAAAAAGAAAATTATAGACCAATATCCCTGATGAACACAGATGTAAAAATCCTCAACAAAATATTAGCAAACCAAATTCAAAAATACATCAAAAAGATCATCCATCATGATCAAGTGGGATTTATTCCAGGGATGCAAAGATGGTACAATACTCGAAAACCCATCAACATCATATACCACATTAACAAAAAGAGGACAAAAATCACATGATCATCTCAATAGATGCTGAACAAGCATTTCACAAAATTCAATTATCTATTCATGATAAAAACTCTCAACAAAATCGGCATAGAGGGCAAGTACCTCAACATAATAAAGGCCATATATGACAAACCCACTGCCAACATCATACTCAATGGGGTTAAGCTGAAAGATTTTCCTCTAAGATTAGGAACAAGACAAGGATGTCCACTCATCACTTTTATCAACATAATAATGAAGGTCATAGCCATGACAGTCAGACAAAAAAAAGTGATAAAAGACATCCATATTGGCTAAGAAGAAGTAAAATTGTTATTATTTTCAGGTAACATGATATTATACAGAAAACCCAAAAGAGTCTACCAAAAAACAATTAGAAGTAGTTACTGAATTCAGCAAAGCTTCAGGATACAAAATTAATACACAGAAATATGTTGCATTCCTATAAACTAACAATGAACTAGCAGAAAGACAAATTAGGAAAACAACTCCATTTAAAATTATATCAAAAAATAAAAGAAAATACCTAGCAATAAACCTAACCAAGAAGGTGACAGACCTTTAATCTGAAAACTACTATACAGTCATGAGAGAAGTTAAAGAAGATACCAATAAATGGAAATCTATCCCATGCTCATGGATAGGAAGAATTTACATTGTCAAAATGGCCATCCTGCCTAAAGCAATCTACAGATTCAATTCAATCCTTATCAAATTAAAACATTCTTTAATGAAATAGAATAAATAGTTCTCAAATTCATATGGAACCACAAAATACTCTGAATACTGAATAGCCAATGCAATCCTGAGAAGGAAGAACAAAGCTGAGGGGATTACATACCCTGACTTCAAGATCTACTACAAAGCCATAGTAATCAAAACAATTTGGTACTGGCACAGGAACAGACACAGAGGTCGATGGAACAGAATAGAGATCCACACATATATGGTCAATTAATATACAAGAAGGAGCTATATCTATACAATGGGGAAATGACAGCCTCTTCAACTGGTGCTGGGAAAACTGGACAACTACATGTAATAGAATGAAACTGGATTAATGTCTAATTTCATATACAAAAGTAAACTTGAAATGTATCAAAGACCTAAATGTAAGTCATGAAACCATAAAACTCTTAGAAGAAAATATAGGCAAAAATCTCTTTAGTAAGAACATAAGAAACTTTTTCCTGGACACATCTCCTCAGGAAAGGGAAAAAAAATAAAAAATAAACAAGTGGAACTACATCAAACAAAAAATTTATGTATTGCAAAGGACTCCAACAGCAGAACAAAAAGGTATGGGAGAATATATTCATAAACAATCAGATAAGGGGTTAACATCCAAATTATATGAAGAAGTCAGATGCTTCAACACCCAAAAAAACAAATAACCCGATTAAAAAATGGGTGGAGGACCTGAACAGACACTTTGCCAAAGAAAAAATATGGATTGCCAACAGGTATGTAAAAAGATGCTCCACATCAGTAATCATAAGGGAAATGCAAATTAAAACCACAATGATATATCATCTCACACCAGTTAGGATGGCCACTATCCAAAAAACAAGAAACACCAAATGCTGGTGAGGATGTGGAGAAAGGGGAACCCTCCTACACCATTGGTGGGAATGTAAATTCGTTCAACCATTGTGGAAAGCAGTATGGAGATTCCTCAAAAAATTAAGAAGAGAAATACCATTTGACCCAGTAATCCCACACCTAGGAATTTACCCAAAGAAAACAAGACCCCTGATTTGAAAAGACATATGCACCCCTATACACTAATCACAGCACTATTCAAAATAGACAAGATATGGAAACAACCTAAGTGTCCATCAATAGATGAGTGGATAAATTACAGGTGATACATGTACACAATGGAATATCCTTCAGATATAAAAAAAAATCTGCCATTTGCAGCAACATGGATGGATCTAGAGGGTATTATGCTCAGTGAAATAAGTCAGGTGAAGAAAGACCAATACCAAATGATCTCACTTATTTGTGGAGGATAAAAATACAGCAGAACTGAAGGAACAAAACAATACCAGACCAAGAAGGGACTAGTGGTTACTAAAGGGAAGGGGTTGGGGAGGGTGCATGGGGTGGGCGGGAGAGGGGATTAAGGGGCACTGTAATTAGTAGTCACAATACGGATAGGTGATGGGGAAGGCAGCACAGCACGGAGAAGACAAGTAATGACTACAGCATCTTACTACACTGATGGACAGTGACCTTCATAAAGGGGTGAGGATTTGATAATACGGGTGAATGTTGAGCCACCATGTTGTGTATGTGAAACCATCATAAAATCATGTATCAATGATATTTTAATTTTAAAAAGTTATAGGAATAAATTATTTTTAAAAAAGTTATAGGAATATAGGTGTTCAAAAGGATTGCTCATGTGCATGAGTGGTGCAAGGACTTCACTTTGGGAAATTGGTCCCAAAGAAAATAGTTCACCAGACATGTTATCTTCAAGGGAGTTTTAATTCTGGTATAGTTTAGCATCAACTGTGTGATTCAGACTCAAACTGAACATAAAAGGAATTAAAATTTATGTTCGATGGGCCAGTGACCACAGATGCAGCACAGAGCTATGCCAGCAAGGCTGATGAAACATTTGATGTGTTATAATTAGTGTGTGATTGTAACATGCTGATTGCAATCAAGGGCTATATGGTGGAGGAAGTAGTGATTTTTATGTTTATTAAATCCTTTAGCATATGCTATGGCGTGCTTGTAGACCTCTGCAAGATCAGAAAGTCTGCACGTTCATGGATTGCACAGAACTGCAAATTATACAGCCCGAAGTGTCCTCAATGTTGTCCCATGCTTAGGTTCCTCTTGGTCGTATAAGATCTAGTATTTTGCTCCTATCTATTAAATTAAAATAATGATGGTCTTTTAAAAGACACATAAGGGCTTCATTCCTTTTATAGTATTCTTTTTTATAACAATATATAAATAGCAAAAAAATTACATAGTGAAGACAAGGGACAATATCCTTCATTCTAGTTTTTCTGAAGAATACTTCTAGGAAGTGTATCACTAGAAATCATTAAATAAAAGATATTTTTCCCAACTACACTACTTCTTTCAGAAAATTGATGACTTTATTTTTAACCACTTTGCTATGCTTCTCCTGCCCTTTTCTCAGGTATAGGTGTATGTGTCTTTATTTGGGTGTGTGTGTGTGTTCTTGTTGTTAGTACACAGCCATCATTTATTCTC
Organism: Smutsia gigantea; assembly: GCA_032199065.1. NCBI lineage: Eukaryota > Metazoa > Chordata > Mammalia > Pholidota > Manidae > Smutsia > Smutsia gigantea. The sequence goes on along the minus strand of JAVSCE010001598.1, from coordinate 4,353 downwards.
TGAAGTGTCTAATGGCAAGAAATTACTTCCTTGCAATGAACTTCTCAATTCATATGTGTTGACTTCACTTGGCTTTGCTTAAGTCATCTTTCCATTCTTCACTTTTTTCTTCAAATTCAACTGACTTCCATTTAGCTCTGGGACTTCAACTCTGCCATCGTCTTCTTGTCTTTTATACCAGAAGACATTTCTTTTTTTTAGCTAAGCAATATTTAAAATTGACAGTGTGCTTAAAGTATTGGCCTTAAGAGCATTCTTATTTATTTAGTTCAGTAAATATTTATCTTTTATACTTCCTTGTTTTAAACTAATTATGTGTCAAATGCTTAAAATCATTTGTCAAACTTTGTCAAAATAAAGTATGAATCTGGGTAAGCTTTTCACTGAATGTGTGCTAATACCATCTGACAAGTGACAGATTGTGGACACGCACAATGTACATCATGTCGTACTGTAAAGATTATTTTTGTACTTTGTCTTCCTTCCTTACTGGATCAAGATACACTTGAAAGAAACAGGTGGCATATATTTGATTTCCATTTCCCAGTAGCTAATACAATGCTTACTTCAAACTGATGGAAAAATCTGAGAACCAGAATGTATGTTTTTGCTGACACTTAACACACTCTCCACTCAGACACATGGGAAATGCTTTCTGCTCTCCGTGGTGTTTCTACCCATATCCTGTCTCAGCGGCACAGAATCAAAGTAACGCTCTCTAAGATTAGTTCTCTTTGGTTCCCTACAGCTAATTTAATTTACATAAGAGGCAAAGAATAATCAAAGTTATAAATAGGTTTGTGAGAAATGGTCCACAATCGATATGGAAGCCAGAAGTACTTGCGGCACCTTCATGGTTTCCGAACTTTAAAAAGGTGCCTAGACCTCTTTTACACTGTTGATAAACACATGGATTATTTATCAGTTACATTGCACCGGTGGCCCTCTTCTTATACTCCTTGAGGGTCAGTGTTCCTTGATAGAAAACAACGTCTCTACCCCACATCTCCTGCCAAATGAACTTCCTGCCAGTTCAGACTTTTAACCTCTGGTCTTTGTTTTTGATTCAATTTCTCGCTGTTTTATGTTAAATGCTCAACCTACTGAGTGAATGAGAAGTCTGAGGGCAGGTTCTTGACCCAGCATTTAGGAGGTGTGAGGCGGCAGGGCAGCCAAGAGCATTCATTCTGGAAACAGCTTTCCTGGGCTCAAATCATACACCTGCCACTAACCTCTGTGATGTTGAGAAGAATATTTAACCTCTCTTAGGTTCAGCATCCTTGTAAAAAGGTTTAAAAAAAAGTGACGGTAGGGTTATTGGAAGATTAAATGAATCAATATTTATAAAGCACTTAGAACAATGACCAACACGAAGTAAATGCTGTATAGAGGTTCGTTAAGTAAAATAAATAAGTCTTTTGTAGACTGGTATGTTCTGATATTAGCTGTAAGATTAATTTAATTGTGTGCTACATTTCTGGGTATCTTTAAAAAATACCAAATGCCTGTTCCCCACAGTACTATATTTCATAAATTCATTTTGGCCGAATGTAGCCTGAAGGTAAAAGCTGACCTCGTTCGTGATTTCTTTTCATGCAACATGTAGCTGTTGAAAGGCTAGGAAAGTAAGGAAATATTCAGGAATTAAGAAATAGAATGGATTTCCTGAGATTACTGTTATTTGATTTAACAAACTGGGGGAGGCTTGCTGGGATTAACGGTTCCAGAAATTTGTACCAACAACTTCAGAAGTCACACAATATGCACAGAGGCGCGAATGCCCTACACTCTGAGTTTATAATTTAGGTAAAAAGTACAAGTATTAAAAAAAACCCTGTTTAAGCAATATTAATAAGTATTTGTTGAATGTAATATATTATTGTAATTTGCACATTGTCAGAGGGCTCATTAGAGAAGTCCAGTATTATCACAATAAAGACATACAATGTTGCTGAGCCATCGAATGAAAAAAAATGGCTTTAAAAAACTGAGTCTTGGCAAAGGCTTTTGGAAAAAATGGGTGAAAATATATTTGCAGTGAGAACAGGGCAGCTGGTTACCAGCGAGGGGCATACCGTCTAATTCTAAAGGGACACAGCTGGATGCTGCAAAGAATCTCACTGGAATTTTCAGGTTTGCCCGTGACGTGCAGTATGCCTTTCCTGGGCCTGCGGGAAGACAGCCCTGTTGGAGACGCTCTGCTTTTAGCACACGCTCTCAACAGTTCCACATCTTAACAACTACATCCTAGAAAGAGAGGATTTAGTCTTGGATTGACGTCATATTAACTGCATCTAAGGAGAGCCGAGGTTAAGTGAAGGCGCATGCTCAGTCACACTGTCCCCTAGCTGTGCATCCATTGCGGCCCTGACTGGTTTAACCTTTGATTTTTCAACAATTCCGTTGAAATTCTGGAATCCGCAAACACCCGGGTGCTTGCCAAATTTTTTAAGAGGTGTACATTTTAAAGTTTTATGCGTTTGTTTGAACTTTTCTTTTTTCCATCGATCAATAAATATGTTAAGGATTTCAAATACCCTTTTCCTTTAATAGATAAATACTTTAAAGTCTATCAGCAGTGAGCAACACAAAGTCTATAAGCAGCGAGTAATCACCAAATGAAGAAAAAAATTCAAATCACCGTGGCCGAAAGGTCCTCTTGATCCAGCCCCGGTGTGACTTTCTAAATTTATTATATGACCTTCTCCACATGCCCAAGTATCTCCACCTGCCCAGGAAGGTGCAGTCATATTGGCCTTTCTGAAATCCTAGAACACATCAAGCTAGTTCTCAGTAAAGTGATAGTTAATTTTGATGTTTTCCTTCTAATTTACTGTTGATGCTACATATATCATTCATATGATCACTTTCTTAGAAGAAGAAATAATTTCTATCATCTTCTAATTATAAAAAATTGGAGGCAACTAAGAAGTTATGTATAAAAACCCCAGGGTAACTAGGAAGAAAGATATCAGAGAATTTAAAATACAGAAAATCAATCTAAGTTACTTAATACAGTTGAACACTGAATTTGAGTCTGCTGGCCAAAAAAAAAAGGAAAACTAAGAAAAGCATTAGAATAATAACTTCAATAAAACGAAATGCAAACCAGCTGAATGCAAAAGGGAGTAATATAAGTCATAACACTCCAAGTATCAAGTGTGATAAACAAATATCAAGTGTATTCACAGGCTGATTTGCATATTCCTGTGAATCTATGTAATTCACAATAATCTGCGTCGTAAACTATTAAGCTTCATTTCACAAATCAAATATAAAGAGAACTGAATTGGAAAAGTCATAACTTTTTCAACCAATCGTAATTCAGTTAATCGGGGAGGCTTCAAAATGGTTTGTTGCTGCTAAAGCAAGATATTTTCAAATGCTTTTAGAACCTATTTCACCAACATATTATTGCCCAGTATGCAAACACCTTTATCAGGCCGCTGCAGCAAGTCACGTGCTCACGGCGACACCCCCCCCAATCACCACAAGTGGGATTCCTTCCCGGGGGGCCGCGCCTCTCCGCAGCCCTGCTCCGTGGAATGCAGCTGCCAGCCTCTTTCACAGCCTTGAGAACAACAGCCACGCTTTGTGCACTTTTGGGTTCCCTGTGCTGTGACAGAGTGATCACGGCGCCCAGATCCTTTCATATTTTGCATCTGTCTCTCTGTTCTTGCAACAGCTCAAAGTTATAATCAGTCCAAAGGAGGAGCAGATCCGTCTGACTAGAAGGAAACATCAGAGAAAGAGCTCAAACATGTAAGAGCCCGGGAATACATCCTTTGTGCTTTCTTACCTATCCTTCATCTGCTTGCTTGTAGTTTTATCATGTTTTCAATTTTGCAAAGCTTTTACCAATGTGGCCATGACATTCTTAGCATTCTGTAGATCCTCTTCCATTAGGTCCACTAAATTTTATTCTCCTGATTTCTTCCCTGAATTCAGTAGGCCACAGTGTGGCTCAGGCAAAACACCTGCACGGAAACCTCCAGCCCCTTCCTCTGTCAGCTCAGGGGCGGCAGACACCTACTACCATGTTGTTGCCCTCTACTCCTTTGTAAGCAGCCAGCATCACTGACTGTACTCTTAAAAACAATTCTCCCAAAACTTAGAGGCTGAAGTGTATATATACCATTTCAAAATAGAATTTAGAAATATTAAAACTACTTTTCTTCCCAAGAGTCAGAATCTTCCTTTTATAAAGCTAGAAAGAAGAAAATGTAAATGCAATCAAAAGTCTCAAAGTAATGGAAGAGGTAATTTTTCTTGATGTGTATCAATAAGAAAAATGAACAACATTCAATACGGAAATACATGAAGTACTGCCTCCGGGTTAAATGACCTTGAGTT